>JAODAL010017779.1:0-76669 GCA_025379985.1 Phyllomedusa bahiana
AAAAAACTTCAGCCCCCAAAAATGCCCCCCCATGACATCCGTAGGTGTTAGTACAAAAAAGTTATTGGCTGTACAAACTAGCGCCACGGCGCAAATTTCAAAAATAGAAATGGTGCGCACCATAGCCCTCCGTGATATCGGAGCTATATGCTCCTAGATTCTTGGTCTTTGGGCCTCGAAATAACAGTAACCGAGCTTTATTCTCAGTTTACTGGCTATTTTCAGTCCCCTGATGACGTCACAAGTAAGGTAGAAACATGTTGGGACATTATTGTTAACTGAGATTTTGTTTTGTACTAAACCATATAGGGTATAATAGGGGCTTTGCATAGTAGGGCTAGGTTCCTGTACAGGGTTTCCTCTTTATTGGAGGGGGTTGCCCTATTTTGCTAGGTGGGGACCTATGGTAGATATTAGGATTGAAAATAGGGACGTGATATTGTTCCAATACCATATACCTACCGTTTTTATGTGCACTTTTGATTATATGTTTTTGGTCATTGTTTGCTCTAAAAGAGATTTTTTAATCTTATGGAAGTAAATGTTTATATTTCAGATACACTTTCTCCTAATTGTTGTTGAGCTGTTTTTAATTGTAGGCGTTTACAGACGGACATTTCCTTGTCAGCATTTTCGTGCTAGAAACCCCAACAATGTGCCTAAGAGTGAAAGGGCAGGTGCCCTTTATTAAGGATCGTGCGACGGACAAATTCTTCTTGGAACACTGGTTGGCATGTACCAGCCCTTTAAGGCAGCAAGGTGGTGTGGGCACCCTAAAAGAGGACCTATTACAGAGGATGGATCAGGGAGCTGGCTGGTCACATAGTACAGTAAATAGGTAAGCAAGTGTTCCCACTGCTTACCAAATGAGACATGGCAGTCTCGTTACACAAGGCAGTGGGATTCCCCAATGGCAGTGGCCTCTTTCACCAGGATAATGCACCGTGCACACTGCAAACATTGTTCAAGAATGAGGAGCATGATCCAAAGAGTTCATTGTATTTACATACCATAAGTGAAGAAGGTATTTTTCTCTGTTAAAATATATTGCAGTGTTTCTAATATTGACTTGTACTCTTGATTTATGCACATGTTAGTTGAAAGGTTAGTGGCCATTTAAAGTCTTGAACAATTAGTAACAGCAGACGCTAGAAGAAAGTGACCCTTAAAGGGGTTTTGCCACAAAGTAAAATTGACGTTGGAAGTTTTTAAATTAAATAATAAAACATTTTCACCATGCATCATTATTAAAAATTCTGCATCTTTTCTGTTTTAGCTGCTCCTTTAGTGATCCGTTGTTTACAGCTCGTCTCCAGGGGACACGACCAGGGCTGAGAGCTCATCACTCCTGGTCGCACATGCTCAGACATCACCTCTCTTCTCAGGCAGCTACTGAGTGTTCAAACCCCAGGTTCTGCCATTCTACTCCCTTCCTCTGTGCTCCTTAGTAATTAGTCAAAAAGTGCGAATAAATAAAAAAGAAACCTCAATGAGGTCTGTGCATTGATAAAGAGGAAAAAAAAAACACAGGTTTGGTTCCTGCAGGGATTTGTACCTAGGACCCTTGTGCCTGGAGGCAAAACTTTACCTCTCAGCTACTCACAATGCTTTACATAAACAGACCTTTCTTTGACTACAGAGAGGAAATGCCTGGTGATGTCATCCTGCTATGTCACATGACCTGCAATTCAAACAAATCACACACGCCCCCTTCTGAGCACACAGAGCTGAAGAGCTGGATGCAGGAGGTATGAAATGAGATCGTGGCAAAACCCCTTTAAGAGAACTATAGAAGGCGTCAGTAACACAACAGTTATCCTACTCTTAGCACACCAGGACATACTGCTTAAATATGACAGCGCTGAAGGCTATGGAGCACGATTAGAAAATGGATCATAGGTCACGGGGTATTATTTGGTTATCATGGCAGTCGGGGTCATAAGCAGGGAGGGAAAAAAAACCGGAAAATCCTTGCAGTGTGAAGGAATTAGTACAACAGCAGCTGAGACGAGATGGCCATCCCATAATCATATACAGGCATTTTATTTTCAATTTACAATCAGAAGATAAGAACAAATTAGAGGGGAAAAAAAAGAATTGTTGAGTAGTTAAAAAGATGGCGGCACTTTCCCCTAATTAGCATACAATTAATACAAGGAACATATTCTTCAACCTTTACAAAGTATCAAATTACTTACGAAGCTCCTAATCTACCACAATCCTTTATACCCTGAAGTAGTTGATCCTCACAATTTATATCCAGCTTGATCACAGTGTGTAGGTGGAAGCCGGGCTGCCAAGAACAAAACAGTAGCGGCGCGCAGTCTGCCAAGTAGTCAGATAGCAAACAATGCGAATAATTACAAAGCAGACAACAAAAACAAGCTCCTATCACAGTGTTTCTAGGTAGCGGAAGTTGTTCTTTGTAGAAGGTAAGTCATTGCAACCGCATCAGATAAACACTGTAGGCTGCAGATGCAGAGTACCGTACGTGTAAAAATGCATGAAAAACTATACTATACCATGAATGTAAAAAGTGCTTATAGAACTATAACGGTAAAATGTTAAAAATTTTAACAGTGCATTAAAGGGCCCCACCACCAATGATGTCACCTACATCCCTCGTGTGACATGCTGTAGCCAATCACTGGCCTCAGTGGTCATGTATCCAGCATAGAAGACAACAATATTTGGTTTTGCACATCTAAAAGACTTTTTTGAAAAAAGTGAGCATAGGTGCACACTGGTGCGGCAGCAATATGCAAACACATTCCAATACCAGCAGCACACTATTAAGTAAAAGAACTATCAAAAGGCACACAGGAATTTTTAAAAAAGCATTTCTGCTACTTAGGATACATGAAAAATGTTTGAGGTTCTTAGTTCACATTTTTGATCAAAACTGCTTAAGCCCACCTCCCATCAAAAAGGGGACCTCAATACAGGTGGGAACCTACACTGATATTTCCTCTCTTTAGGGCCTATTCAGACCTCCATACTTCAGGGAGTGAAGGCACCAGCTACTAAGTACACTGCATTGATTTAAAAACCTGTGAAGGTGGGTGAAGTGCGAAAAACCAACAAGGAGGCAGCCACTCCTCCATATGAACAATCTAAACAGACTCTAAAGGACAGGCCATAAAGCCAGGTAACTTAAGTGTAGGTTTCCACCTGTATTTGAGGTCCCCTTGTTGATGGGAGGTGGGCTTAAGCAGTTTTGATCAAAATTATGAACTAAGAACCTCAAAAAAATTTGATGTATCCTAAGTAGCAGAATTTTTTTTTCAAAAATTCCTATGTGCCTTTTGATAGTTTCTTTAGTTGCTAGTGTGCTACTGA
Source organism: Phyllomedusa bahiana (assembly GCA_025379985.1). Taxonomy (NCBI): domain Eukaryota; kingdom Metazoa; phylum Chordata; class Amphibia; order Anura; family Hylidae; genus Phyllomedusa; species Phyllomedusa bahiana. The sequence continues at coordinate 3,340 of JAODAL010017779.1, forward strand.
TATTGGAATGTGTATGTATATTATTGCCACACCAGTGTGCACCTATGCTCATTTTTTTCAAAAAAGTCTTTTGGATGTGCAAAGCCAAATATTGTTGTCTAGATTGTCCATATGGGGGAGTGGCTGCCTCCTGGTTGGTTTTTCACACTCCACCCACCTTCACAGGTTTTTAAATCAATGCAGTGCACCTAGTATCTGGTGCCTTCACTTCCTGAAGCATGGAGGTCTGAACAGGCCCTAAAGCGCGGTAATGTTAGTGTAGGTTCCCACCTGTATTTGAGGTCCTCTTGCTGATTGGGAGGTGGGCTTAAGCAGTTTTGATCAAAAATTTGAACTAAGAACCTCCCAAAAAATGTCATGTATCCTAAATAACAGAAATGCTTTTTCAAAAATTCCTGTGCCTTTTTATAGTTTTTTAGTTAATAGTGTGCTGCTGGCATTGGAATGTGTATGTATCCAGCATACAGCAGGAGGGTGCTTAGGTACTGATTGGCTGCACTGTCACATGAGTGATGTATGTGACATTATTGGTGGACGACCAGGGGGGAGAGCAGAGCAGTGAAAGCACAGAAGCTTGTGAGGAGCCCTCTTTTATTCCAGTAGAGGAGTTTTCAAAACTTTTAATAGCCTTTTAACTGATTAAATTGTTGAGTTGTAAATCAAGGGCAGAAGGAGAACAAGACTAAGGATGCCATTGAATACAAGGAGCAAGTTTTTGTAAGTTTTTTTTTTTTACATTTTTCAATATTACTGTATGTTCAGTTACAGAGGATGTGTGGGGGTTATAATTAGTTTTGCACTTTGGATTCGATTCAAGGTAAAATTCGACTGGAGCATTTGCTGGAAAATATCGAACATAACTGTTCCCCTAAGTTGGGTGTAGGGTTGTTTAAGAGGTTTTAGGGCTCAACCTATTGATACAGGCACATGACAATGCTGGTGTGGCCTAACTTCCGGTCTCATGTCCCATCTGATGTCACTTCCTGTTACTTGAACACAGATCCTATATTATGGTAACCAGAAGTGACATCAGACGTCACATCCAACATCAACTACTGTTACTACAACACAGGCCTAATGTCATGATAACTGGAAGTGACGTGGGCTGTCTCGTCTGATGTCACTTCTGGTTACCATAACATTGGGCTAATTTTGAAGTCATAGGAAGTGACATCAAATGGGATCACAAGTGAGGCCAAAACGAGAACGTCTCATCCCGGACACCGTACATTAACATCTAAAATCCCTTAAGCAGCCCTGAATGAGCACTAAATATATAGACAAGCTTTCTGCTCCTAGGCCCCATTGGTCACATGATTGCCAAGGCTGAGTAACTGCAGGAGCTGCTGGGTCTTACCAGATCCAGATGAATTCTGCAGTCAGAAATGGTGGAAGTATTTCCCCTGTAACTTGGGGCTAATATGTCAGTTACAGGATAAATCAACAACAACAACAAAAATATGTAAAAATGCCCTCAGAGTTCTTTTTCTGACATAATAGAGGGGAAAGGGGGCACAGGGAAATAAATGTAAAAAAAAATGGACACAGGAAAAAAAAAATTGAAAAATAAACACAGAAATAAATAAATAAATAAAATAAACATCCCAAGTTTAGCTTTTGGTGCAACCCTGATGACCTAGGACCATATATCACCTATTTAAAAACATTTGTAATTGAAAAGTGACAAACTTACTAAACCTAGTACAGTGCCACTTTTTTTTGTAAGAAAAAATGTGAAAACCGTTTTTTTTTTTTTTTTACTATTTTTCTTGATGTAATTAACTAAAATCTTAAAATAAAAAATTACATAAATAAAAATAAAGCATTATATAACACAAAAAAGGTGAATAATCAATTGAATAACCAAGTCCAAGAAAGAGATATAGTATTGGATCCAGCATGCAATAAACAAAATGGAACTGTGCCTGGTAAGGGAGGGGGTAAATGACCCAATCAGGAACTGGTTTAGTATTTTTTTTTTTTTTTTGACTACCTAAAAAGTAAATTTGTACGTCAGGTAGAAAACTCTAAGATTGCCTTATTAATCAAAAACAATCTGTCGGCAAATTATGCTAGAATAGAATTTCTTGCATTTCCGTGTGGATCTAGTGAATATCTGAGATGCTAATCTAGGTCATCTTCACCATATATTTAGAGGAACTTGACTGAACCTTATAACGTGACAGCACAGATTATTAGGGGATAGAGTTCTATATATAAAGTTATTTCCTCTGGGATTGTTGGAGTTCTCAAAACAATGTGAGAGTGACATCTCCCTTCTTTACATTTGGTGTGAAAGTGAACAGAATTCTCTGCTTAAATCTGCTATGTTTCAAAGGGCTACATGGAAAGAGAGCTGAACTCTCCAGCGCCCTCTATTGGATGAAGCAAGCCAGTAAAGTCTGCTTTGCACTGATGAGGGGCAACACCCCGAAAGAAGCTGTCAGCAGATGAAGAATACTGGCTTGGGATGAATCATTTTCATTTTGCAAGGCTCACTGAATCACATGTGAATTGAGGGTGGCTACTTCCAATATAGGGCACTGGCGAGTTCAGCTCTCTTCCCACGAAGCCTATGGAAAAATAACAGATTTTAGCAGAGAACTGTGTTCACTTTCACACCAAGTGTAAAGAAGGAAAGTGTTACTTTAACATGATTTTGAGAACTCCAAGCATCCTAGAGGAAATAACTTTAAATATAGAACCCATCCCCTAATACTCTGTGCTGCCACATTATAAGGTACAGTCATGCATTTTGAAATTTTAAAAAATACCCAGTGAAGTCCTAAAGGCGATAGATCTCCACATGTCTATAAGGTGCCCCTCCTCAATTAGATACATTACACCTTCTGAGCCAAAATATATTATAGTTTGGGGAGAATAACTTCAGTGTTCTTCTATAGGGTCATCCATAGGAAGTCTAGAAAGTCTCCCTCTCTTTATCATCTTAACTCAAAGTTCATCTCTTTAACTTCCAACTTTGGATGACCCTCAAAAACCTAAATACCCTCAAAAACTAACCAAGCAGCTGTAGGACCTAAATACTGTGGAACAGTAACTATAGGACCTGAATAGGACCTAACTACTGTAGGATCTAGTAGCTTTCGGACCTAAATACTGTAGGATCTAGCAGCTATAGCACCTAAATAGAACCTAAATATTGTAGGACCTAGCAGCTTTAGGACCTAAATACTGTAGGACCTAGCAGCTGTAGGACCTACATAGAACCTAAATACTGTAGGACCTTGCAGCTGTAGGACCTAAATACTGTAGGACCTAGCAGCTGTAGGACCTAAATAGGACCTTAACATTGTAGGATCTAGCAGCTGTAGAACCAAAATACTGTAGAACTCAGCAACTGTAGGACCTGAATAGGTTCTAAACACTGTAGGACCTGAAAAGGTTCTAAACACTGGAGGAACTAGCAGCTGTAGGATCTAAATAGGACCCAAATCAGGTAGGACCTAACTAGGACCCAAATATGGTAGGACCTAACAGTTGCAGGACCTGAATAGGCAAAAAACTACAAAAACGGAGTGGAAATGTGGCATCAACCCCAGTAAACATAAAATAATATCAACCAATCAAAAAAGGGTGTGTACTATAAAACTTAACCTTTAATATAAAGTTTAAAAATGACTAAATTCAAAACAACTGTCAGACACCGTAAACGGTAGCATACAGAATGATGCCAGGAAATCCTAATAGGGGTAATGGGTCAAAAGAGTAATGGGACACGAGAAATATCATATATGTTCTTAATTGACCTATTAGTCCCTGAGGAAAAACAAACAGGGTAGCCTTCCCGAAAAGGACGTCCCGGTCAGGATCCTGCTCCTATTGCACACTTACCACTACGATCAACCTAAAGAAGGTGCAACATGTTTTTGCATTGCTGGTACTGCTCAGGGGACAGGTTCAGCATATAAACGTAACAATTATTACCAATCAGCCATATCCTGTTTAAGATATAACCCAGCAAACCAGGCAGTCTCCTACTGTATATGCTTGCGGAGGTATAACTATAGACAGGCTCAGACTGGCATACAGGGGGCTAAGGGAACCCTCCAATGGTCCACGGGGAATGGTGGACCCCTTTCAGGGAGAAAGGCAGAGAAAAAGAGGCAGAAAGCAAGGGCAAAGTGTAAGTCGTGCACAAAATGTGCAGTCTTGTACAGTAGCTGTAGAATGGATCCCAAGAATGATCTCCATTAGTGGGCCCCAAGAATCAGCTCAACTGGTTGGCCCAAGAATCATCTCCACTGGTGGGCCTCAAGATTTAACTCCACTGGTGGAGCCCCAAGAATCAACTCCACTGGTGGAGCCCCAAGAATCAACTCCACTGGTGGGCCCCAAGAATCAGCTCCACTGGTGGGCCCCAAGAAGCTCTGAATTGATCTTACATTATCTTCAGCCTACATCTCTTTATTTCTACATGTAGCTCTGAAGGGGTAAGGTTTTACTTTAGGCAGAGGCACCATGTCGGTGTGTGGAGACTTATTTGCCTTGATTGCTAAACTGAAATTTAAATATATTGTAATAGGCTAATGTGAAAAAAGCTGGTACTCTGCATCGATCAAGGCAAATAAGTCTCCACACACCGACATGGTGCCTCTGCCTAAAGTAAAACCTTACCCCTTTAGAACTACACTTAATGCCACTTACCTAGCGAACAATCTGCTCTGCACTGATGAGGAGCAACAACCTAAAGATGAGCTAACTGACATGGCTTTATTAAAGAGATCCTGTCAGCTACTTTATGCTGCCCGTGTGGCATGTGCAAGGTTTAGATATTCCCATTTAGGTAGAAATGTGTAAATTGCATTGTATAGACTTAGGTATAGAGGTGACAGGGATGTTAGTTTTGCAGTCATAGTGTACAGTAAGCTAGAGGTTAATAGTGAAGGTTCCTTTCCCCAGTTAGTCTGCCTGGCAACAGCAGTGTAACCCCCTCAGCCAATAGGGAGCTGGGTCTCTGAGGCGGGAGAAGGAGGGAGGTAGTTGTCAGCAGCGGGGGATGTAGTTAAATAGGGAGACTTGGTAGAAATCGTGGTTGTACTGCCTTACACTGCCAGAGTCTGCAGCAAGGAGAAAGAGCAGGAGTCTCATCGTCCTGGCAAGGAGATGAGGGGAGGCAGATTCCTCTGGAAGGGAGAGAAGCAAGCCTGAAAAGTGAACAAGACTTGTATATAGTTAAGACGGTTATAGCAAAAGAAGCCGGTAGTCCTGGTAGTAGAGCTTCGCCTCCAGCGGTGACATAGGTGAGCCAGGTGAAGAAAGGCCATTGTTGCGGCAAAGCGAGAAGTAGCCCCCCCTGTGCTGTGTGGGAAAGCCACGGAAGACAGGCAGGGAAAGCGGTGAGGTAGAGCTAAGAGAGAGCTACCTCTGGAACTGCGGTGTGTGTGCTACTGTTGCTGGCGGGGACACTGAGTGGATGGCTGTATGATAAGGTGGAGGAATTGGAAAAGGAGTAAAGCTGCAGTTCTACCGGTGAACCGTTGTTGTGTCGTCATTTATACGCCGGTACACTCCACCACTGAGAGTCCCACAACGTCTCTCCCCGCAATCGCAAAGAACCAGTCGGGAGGGCGTACTGCGCTGCTCCCGCTACTTTACACCCGAATGGTTACCCAATTCTACCCCTATGAGTTTGATCCTGAAATGTTGCGGGTGCGGGGGTTGTACTAGTTGCGGGGAGAAGTGCTGTGCCTGGGAGAGAGGAGTCCTTTAGCTTAACTGACAGCTCTCTCCAACCTTTGTTTATGGGGAGACAGCTGTCATCTCTCCCGGGCACAGCGCTTCTCCCCAGCATTTTGCAGCATTTCGGGGTAAAACCCACATGGTTAGTTTTGGCTAACCTGCAGCTATTTCATGCTGCCCGCCGTTCGCGGCCTACTAGAATAGATTTATTTCTACATGAAGGCTCTGAACTACAAGTAACGGAAAATTCCCCGCTGCAGACTGTTTTTCAGCTCATCAGGCAAAGTTTTGGCAATTAGGAGCACATTCATCATTTCTTCCGTATTAACAAGCATATTGCTCTCCCAAAATAAAAGTACCAGACCACAATATTGATTTTTGAGAATGTGCCCAGCATTATTAGCGGAGATTGGCAGAGGCAAAAATGTGACTTTTTCGATCTGTTTTGATTAGTTTAATTTTTGTCCAATTTACATCTACATTTTGTAGAACTGGTCCAAAGTGACTGGAAAAGTGGCAAAACGTCAAATCTTCTTGGAGTAAAAATACATCAACGACTGTTATGGGATTAGACATTTGTAATATTTCTAGTCTGTTTTTTCCAAAAAGAACAAACGCATTTATGGAGTTCTGCAACTTTTTAGCCCACGTTATATCTCAGTTTACTAGCCATGACCTACAAGGCTCTCCATGACCTCTCCCCTCCATACATCTCTGCCTTAATCTCCAGATATCTCCCCTCACACAATCTCCGCTCCTCACAGGACCTTCTTCTCTGCTCTCCTCTTATCAGCTCCTCACACAATCATCTCCAAGACTTCTCTCGTACTTCCCCTATTCTCTGGAACTCACTGCCCCAACACATCAGACTCTCCCCCACCCTCAATAGCCTCAAAAGAAACCTGAAAATCCATCTCTTCAGGAGCCTATAACCTACAGTAACCCCAATGCCACTAAACCCCCACAAACATGTCTGCCCCTCACCTCCTGTGTCTTTCCTCCTGCCTTGTAGATTGTATACCTTCGCGGGCAGAGTCCTCTCTCCCTCAGAGTTACACCAGTATTCTGGCAAGGAAAATCACACATTTTCAGGTATGTGGCCTTTGCGCATAAATGTGTTACTGTTGACCTGTTTTTGGACTGAGCTCACCACTTTTTTGAGAAATGGATTGATTTTTTTAGAGAGGGGCATGGTTTCATACATCCTGACACCTTTATTAAAATTGACATCAGAAAGTGCTGTTAATTATACTTGAAATTTACTCCAAATTTATTAAGCCTTGAAGAGGTATTCCCATCACATTGTTCTTCAAACCCTTGCCTCTGCCTGTCAACTCCACCTGAAAAATGTCTCCCGAATCCGCTCATTCTTTAACTTTGATAGCACAAAAATGCTGGTCCATGCCCTCGTCATTTCCTGCCTAGATTACTGCATAATACTTAATAATAATAATAATCTTTATTTATATAGCGCCAACAAATTCCGCAGCACTTTACAATTTGGAGTAGGTGTAGGTACAGACAAAAGACAGACATTACACAAAGAAGCTACTTACAGATAAGACACATGAGGTGTGAGGGGCCTGCTCGCAAGAGCTTACAATCTATTAGGGTGTGTGGGTGAGACGAAGGGTAAGAAGTGCTAGATTTACAATGGTCCAGCCATGTGACATAAATATGGGGTTGTTTTATGTAGAATTCGGATGGACCTGCCACCCAGACAGTACATCTACATACAGTTAAATGCCGAAAATGAGTTGAGTGCGCTAGGGAGTGGGGGAGGGTTTAGCCATTAGAGATTCTGGTATGCCAGAGTGAGAAGATGTATTCTCAGGGACCTCTTAAAGCTATGAGAGTTCTGGGTGTGCCTGATCACCCACGGAAGCATGTTCCAGAGAACTGGTGCTGCACGTGTGAAGTCTTGTAGGCGGGCATGGGAGGTTCGGATGATTGATGAGTTTAAGTTGATATCATCAGCAGAGCGGAGAGAGCGGGTAGGGTGGTAGACAGAGATGAGGGAGGAGATGTAGGGGGGTGCAGCACTGTGGAGAGCTTTATGGGTGAGAGTGATGAGTTTATGTTGTATTCTATACTGAATGGGCAACCAGTGCAGTGACTGACACAGGGTAGAGGCATCAGTATAGCGGCTGGAAAGAAAGACCAGGCTGGCTGCTGCATTCAGGACAGATTGAAGAGGGGAGAGTTTACAGAGAGGGAGACCGATAAGCAAGGAGTTACAGTAGTCAAGACGAGAAATGAATAAGAGCAACAATGAGAGTTTGAGTTGTTTCAGCAGTGAGAAAAGGACGGATTCTGGAAATGTTCTCGAGGTGCAGGTGACAGGAGCGGGCAAGGGATTGGATATATGGGGTGAAGGTCAGATTGGAATCTAGTATAACCCCAAGACAGCGGGCCTGCTGCCTAGGAGTTATGGTGATGCCACACACTGAGACAGAAATGGCAGGGTAAGGTCGGTTAGTAGATGGTGGGATGACTAGAAGTTCCGTTTTAGTAAGGTTTAGTTTAAGATACAGGGAGGACATGATTTCAGAGACAGCGGACAGACAGTCACTGGTGTTTTGTAGCAGGGCAGGAGGGATGTCCCGGGTGGAGGTGTATAGTTGAGTGTCATCCGCGTAGAGATGGTACTGGAAGCCAAATCTGCTGATGGTTTGTCCAATTGGTGCTGTGTAGATAGAAAAGAGGAGAGGACCAAGAACAGATCCCTGTGGAACCCCAACAGCAAGAGGAAGAGGAGAGGAGGTAGAACCTGCAAATGAGACACTGAAGGAGCGATTAGATACTTCTCTGTGGCCTCCCATCTACCACCCTCGCTCCCCTCCAATCCATCCTTAACTCTGCTGCCCGTCTTATCCACCTCTCTCCTCGATCCTCCTCTGCCTCTCCCCCCCTACCACTCCCTTCACTGGCCGCTCAGTGCCCCGCGAATCCAGTTCAAGGTAGTACCCCTGACCTACAAGTCAACCTCTCCCCTCCATACATCTCTGCATTAATCTCCAGATACCTCCCCTCACGCAATCCTCGCTCCTCACAGGACCTTCTTATCTGCTCGTCTCTTATCAGCTCCTCACATAACCGTCTCCAAGACTTCTCCTGTGCTTCCCCCATACTCTGGAACTCACTGCCCCAACACATCAGACTCTCCCCCACTCTCAATAGCCTCAAAAGCAACCTGAAAACCCATCTCTTCAGGAGCCAATAACCTGCAATAACCCTGCATCACTGTCTAAAAGCGCTTTATATCCAGTGGGTACGCGAAGTATTTTTTCACTTTTTCTTTCATTGCAGCCATTTGGTAAGATCCAAAAAGTTCATTTTTTTGCTCATTGATGTACACTCTGCCCCCCCCCCCATCTTGAAAGAAAAAAAAAGAAATGTAGATATTTTTGCAAATTTATTAAACAAGAAAAACTGAAATCTCACATGGTCATAAGAATTCAGAACCTTTGCTCAGTATTGAGTAGAAGGACCCTTTTGAGCTAATACAGCCATGAGTCTTCTTGGGAATGATGCAACAAGTTTTTCCCACCTGGATTTGGGGATCCTCTGCCATTCTTCCTTGCAGATCCTTTCCAGTTCCCTCAGGTTGGATGGTGAACGTTGGTGGACAGCCATTTTCAAGTCTCGTCAAAAATAGTGGGAAAATAAACTAACCCAAAAAGAGAAAAATTATAGTCAGAAAACTAAATATTTCACTGGAAAAGACTATAAAACTGAAAGAAACTATCCCTATATACAATCCTACATGGGAAGCTACCTAGCCAATATTGTGGGATAGTCGTCCCGATAAGGACGGACCCACCAGGAGCCTAAAGAGAAACAATCCCTATTTAAGCCCTATACACAAGACAATAATATAGATGAAATATCCTTTGCAAAAGATCCCACAAAAAGGCAAAATAAATCATAACCCTAAAGCAATAAACCCCTCAAACCCAAAACCATACTATATACAACAAACAATGCTATAGTCCTAGTAGATATGACCAACGCATTTCATACCCCGATATATAGGGTCTCATCAGGGGCAGAAAGATTGACATAAGCCTTCAATTCAAAATAAGGGCTCTCATAAGCCTTCAATGTAGTTCAACATAGGGGCTCTATAATGTTTAATTTATAGTTGACTAGGCGGTAGCATATAATGAGTACAGTGCTACTTGCAGAGATATACATTAAAGTGACAATAAGTAGTTTGTATAAAACAATAGACATCTAACTCACCAGTTAAAGTTAAGAGACCCAAGGGAGTTGTCTCAAAACATAGTCCTTACTGGTAAAGACGGTCACTTACTCACAGTTAGGCTGGGAACTATCCTGATGTCATAGTTTAACAGATGGATTACCCAATAATATTTTTGAACATTATAGAGCCCCTATTTTGAACTACATTGAAGGCTTATGAGAGCCCTTATTTTGAATTGAAGGCTTATGTCAATCTTTCTGCCCCTGATGAGACCCTATATATCGGGGTATGAAACGCGTTGGCCATATCTACTAGGACTATAGCATTGTTTGTTGTATATAGTATGGTTTTGGGTTTGAGGGGTTTATTGCTTTAGGGTTATGATTTATTTTGCCTTTTTGTGGGATCTTTTGCACAGGATATTTCATTTATATTACTGTCTTGTGTATAGGGCTTAAATAGGGATTATTTCTCTTTAGGTTCCTGGTGGGTCCGTCCTTATCGGGACGACTATCCCACAATATTGGCTAGGTAGCTTCCAATGTAGGATTGTATATAGGGATAGTTTCTTTCACTTGATTATAATTGTATGTAGGAGTTTATTTTACTCCTTTTAATAAATTTAGTAAAAGTTAAGTTTTATAGTCTTTTCCAGTGAAATACATTTTCAAGTCTCTCCAGAGATGTTCAGTTGGGTTTAGGTCAGGGCTCTGGCTGCGCCAGTCAGGAATGGGCACAGAGTTGTTCTGAAGCCGCTGCTTTGTTATTTTAGCTGTGTGTTTAGGGCCATAGTCTTGTTGGAAGATGAAACCTCGGCCCAGTCTGAGGTCCAGAGCATTCTGGAAGAGGTTTTCATCCAGGATATCTCTGTACTTGGCTGCAGTTTCCTTCAATTGCAACCAGTGGTCCTGTTCCTGCAGCTGAAAAACACCCTCATAGCATGACGCTGCCACCACCATGTGTCACTGTTGGGATTGTATTGGGCAGGTGATGAGCAGGGCCTGGTTTTCTCCACTGCTTAGAATTAACACCAAAAAGTTCAATCTTCATCTCCTCAGACCAGAGAATCTTATTTCTCATAGTCTGGGACAGGGGCGTAACTTTGGTTCAAAAAGTGAGGGGGACCAATTGTCCCTCTCACCCCCTATCTTCCTATCCCTCCCTCCCACCTTCACTTGCCGTCCCTTTCACTTCCCCTCCGTCCCTTCTCTCCCCTCCTCTCCCTGCAGTGAAGCGGCCCCCTCTAACCCAGCTAGGAGGTCTGAGGGAGTGCTGTGAGCTCCCCCAGCAGATCCGGGCGGAGTCCTTATGGCAAACACTTTTGGTGCAATCCGTAAGGTTATGAGTGACTCTCTAATTACTGAAGTTCAGGGCCGGACTGGGACTAAAAAGCAGCGCTGGTAATGAAACCGAACCAGCCCACCTATAATGTTTCCCCCTCTAGATGGAAATAAAAAACATTGTGCAATGCAGCAAATTTCGCTTAACCCCTCCCATCCCCCATCACTGCTCCATTACATTTGTTATACACACAACAGAATGAGGAAAATAAAATAACCCAATCTCACAAGGAATCACTTATGTCACATACTGTACCCCAAAATGTATTTTATTGCATTCCATACACCAGAAATGACTTTACTCACTGCACCCCAGAAATTAATTATATTACACATGGGAGCCACAGAAATTACATTACTAACTGCACCTTACAAATAAATTGCACATTGTACTCAAGAAATAATATAATTCACTGTACCCCAAAAATGTATTATATTACACACTGAACCCTACAAATGAATTACATTACTCACTGTACTCCAGAAATTACATCACACCATACCCCAGAGATTACATTACACATTTTACCTCAGAGATTACATTACACACTGTATCCCAGAGATTACATTACACACCATACCCCAGAAATTACAACATTACACACTCTACCCCAGAGATTACTACATTACACACTGTATCCCAGAGATTACATTACACACCGTACCCCAGAGATTATTACACACCGTACCCCAGAGATTACTACATTACACACCATACCCCAGAGATTAAATCCCACACCATACCACAGAGATAAGATTACACACCGTACCCCAGAGATTATATTTCCCACTGTACCCCAGAGATTACACTACACACTGTACCCCAGAGATTATTACACACCGTACCCCAGAGATTACTACATTAAGCACCATACCCCAGAGACTACATTACACATTGTACCCAGAGAATACTACATCACACTGTACCCCAGATATTACTACATTACACACCATACCCCAGAGATTACTACATTACACATCATACCCCAGAGATTACTACATTACACACCATACCCGAGAGATTACATTACACACTGTACCCCAGATATTACTACATTACACACCATACCCCAGAGATTACATTACACACTGTACACCAGAGATCACATTACACACCGTCCCCCAGAGATTACTACATTACACACTGTACCCCAGAGATTACATTACTCACTGTACCCCAGAGATTACATTACAAACCATACACCAGATATTACATTACTCCCTTTACCCTAGAGATGACTACATTACCCACTGTACCCCAGATATTACTGCATTATTCACCGTACCCCAGAGATTACATTACACACTGTACAACAGATATTACATTACACCATAACCCAGAGATTATTACATTACACACTGTACCCCAGAGAGTACTTTAGACAGGTTACACCGGAAATTGTGTGTGTGTATATATACATATATTGAACACAGACACACTACACACTTGGGGTGACTTCACATGATGGTTTTTCGGCGCTGACAGTGTCGTTTGCTTGTTGGAAATTAAGAGCTGGCAAACGCAGAATTCCGATGAGTAAACGACCCAGACTGCCCAGGGCAGATTTCTGCCTCCTATCCTTTAGTGCTGTTAGTGCATAAAACACCTCAAAGAATTCTGTGTAGGCGCTGACAGTATGCACCGAAAATACTTGAGTAAAATCAGCATCATCTAAACAACAACACTGATGTTACATAGGGTATAATGTAAATCAGTTTCCTGTCGGTTTGGATGCCGGTTCTGAGGCAAATCAGCACTGAATCCGCCCCAGAATCTGCATTAATTTCTTCTGCATGAATGTACCCTTAAAATATGTTCACAAGGCGTATAGCGGGGCGTACTGTGTGTACTGTTATATGCCGGGTGCTTTAGAAGTACACGCTTGCCAGTCCAAACTTCGAAAATTCTGCGGGGCCGGCCCCATTCACTTTCATCTTCTCCGGCGCGTAAGTGCAGGGAAGACGTGACATGGCTAGACACATGACTGTACAGTATATACACATCTCACATATACAGTGCATACCCAACGCCTGGCACCCTTGTCCCCTGATGAGGGATGAGCATAGGGGAAGTGGTATACAAGGGGAGGGAAAGATACAGCCCCAGATACAGAGTGTGCTGGACTGTGAGCAGCGTTCTGATTGGTGAAGCAGCCCCTGCTGACTCCTGCTTTACCAATCACACTGCTCGCACTCTGCACTGACACTGGAGGCTGCTCCCTACTCTGTCCCCCCAAGATGCACAGAAATATGGGAGGCAAAGGGTTAACTTCTTCCTCCTCTGTGCTCTGCTCTCCCCACTTACCGTATTCTCATGCTTTCATATGGATTATTTTTTATTGAAGTGGCTAAAAGGGGGGTGGACCGTCCCCCACCCAGAAAAAAGTGTGGGGACCAGTCCCCTCCGTACCCCCCTAAAGTTACACCTATGGTCTGGGATCCTTCACGTATTTCTTTTGCAAACTGTATGCGGCTTTCATATGTCTTGCACTGAGGAGAGGCTTCCGTTGGCCGCACTCTGCCATAAAGCCCCGACTGCTGGAGGCTGCAGTGATAGGTGACTTTGTTAAACTTTCTCCCATCTCCCTACTACATCTCTGGAGCTCAGCCACAGTGATCTTGGGGTTCTTCTTTACCTCTCTCACCAAGGCTCTTCTCCCACGATTGCTTAGTTTGGCTGGACATTTTATGATTATGGAGGCCACTGTGCTCTTAGGAACCTTGAATGCTGCAGAAATTCTTTAGTAACCTTGGCCAGATCTGAGCCTTGCCACAATTCTGTCTCCTTGGGCAGTTCCTTAGACCTCATGATTCTCATGTGCTCTGTCATGCACTGTGAGCTGTGAGGTCTTATATAGACAGGAGTGTGCCTTTCCTAATCAAGTCCAATCAGTTTAATTAAACACAGCTGGACTCCAATGAAGGAGTAGAACCATCTCAAGGAGGATCAGAAGGAAATGGACAGAATGTGAGTTAAATATGAGTGTCACAGCAAAGGGTGTGAACACTTATGACCATGTGATATTTCAGTTTTTCTTGTTTAATAAATTTGCAAAAATATCTACATTTCAGTTTTTTTGGATCTTACCGAATGGCTGCAATGAAAGAAAGAGCGAAAAATTTAAAGGGGTCTGAATACTTTCCGTGCCCACTGTATATGTCTCGTTCTATCGCAAAATTTGCTTCAGTCACTTTGAAATCGGTATGGGTTCGTATGACAGTCATGAGGCAAACTTTGGCGCAATCATACAATTCCGGAGCAATTCCGGACAGGTTTTTGGCCACAAAGTGTGCCAGAATACTGGTGCAACCCTGTTCATACATGTCGCCCATAGTCTCTGTAATACCACAGCACCTGAGTTTTATGGGGCTGGAACGAAACACTGCACAATTGCTTGTCCAATTGGTATATTTATAATAATGAATACAAGCACCTCTACATGCGGACCTATATAAACATTAAGGTGGGGTATATCAAAGCATATTAAAAGGGAACTAGATCATCCAAATGATGTTGTGCTGATGAGAGATTTCTAATAGAATGAATGGCACTATTCAATACATTCTTGAGCTTCATTTAGGCCGTATGGAACTATTATGTTTTTTATTTATATATCCAAAACATTTCCTTATTTTTAAATTGTTGAAATCTATTTGGAACTGTTTCTGCAATTTGGTCTATAGGGCAGATGTTATAATAGGAGATTTCACCAGGGTGTTCTTCTTTGATGTATCTGGATAAACTGTGCTGCAAAAAGCCTCTTTTGATGTTGTATCTATGTACAATTAGTCTGGGGGAAAGCTTTGTGATTCTTCTGCCTATATATTGTTTTTTGCATGTACATTGTACTAAATATATCTCATAGCTTGAGACACAAGTTAGATGGGAAGTGATATAAAACCGTTCACCCATGCTAGAAGATGTGAAGGTGTAACTGACTGATAGCTCCAACATTTACATGCAGACTGACCGCATATACAAGCTCCTTTGTTCTGTTCTGCTTGAGTATTTTGTAGGTGGTGTTGACGTAATCTTGATGGAGCCAGTATGTATTTTAGGCTTGTAGGTCTTTTATAAGTAATTTTTGGAGTGTTAGGTACTAATATGTGATTTGTATGTTGAGTGAATTCCAACACTTGGATAAAACTATCTTAAACTTCTTATGTTGTTTGTCTTTTTGTCTTTAGTTTTTTGTGTTATACATTGTTGCTGTTAGATCCTTTCTCGTGACATTTTTTGGATATTTTTTGTGCTTGGGCGTTATGTTGGAAGTCAGTTGTACAATTTTTCTTATTTTGCAGAATTGAGTAAATGGAACATTTCTCTTAAATTTGGAATGGGGGTTGCTATTAAAATACAGATATCTATTTGAGTTGATTTCTTTGAAAAATCTTTTAGATTGAATTTTATTGTCTGTATGAAAAAGTGAAAGGTCTAAAACAAATTTGAGCAGCATCAATGTGCATAGTGAATTTTAGATCATAATTATTGGAGTTTAAGTAGCAATAGTATAAACTTGTGGGATTTTTTCTATAGAGCTCGGTAGTCTATATAACGCCTAATGCCTAGAATTTTATATGGTTGGAGAAGCTATGTGGAGATTGAATCAAGCTTTCTTTGAAGAGGCCCATAGTACTGCCGTATATACAGTATCTCACAAAGCTGAAGATATGACACTTTGATACCTTGTAAAGTAGTCAGTGTACAGCTTGTATAACAGTGTAAATTTGGTGTGTCCTCAAAATAACTCAACACAGCCATCAATGTCTAAACCGCTGGCAACAAAAGTGAGTACACCCCTAAGTGAAAATGATCAAGTTATGCCCAATTTGCCATTTTTCCTCCACGGTGTCATGTGACTTGTTAGTGTTACAAGATCTCAGGTGTGAATGGGGAGCAGGTGTGTTACATTTTGTGTTATCGCTCTCACATTCTCTCATACTGGTCACTGGAAGCTCAATATGGCCCTTCATGGCAAAGAACTATCTGAAGATCTGAAAAAAAGAATTGTTGCTCTGCATAAATATAACCTAGGCTATAAGAAGATTGCCAACACCCTGAAGCTGAGCTGACGCATGGTGGTCAAGACCGTACAATGGTTTAAAAAGACAGGTTCCATTCAGAACAGGCATCACCATGGTCGACCACAGAAGTTGAGTGCACATGCTCAGTGTCATATCCAGAGGTGAGTGCTGCCAGTATTGCTGCATGGTTACAGGGGTAAGGGGGGTCAGCCTGTCAGTGCTCAGACCATATGCTGCACGTTACATCAAATTGGTCTGCATGGCTATCATCCCAGAAGGAAGACTCTTCTAAAGTTGATGCACAAGAAAGCCTGCAAACAGTTTGTTGAAGAGAAGCAGACGAGGACATGGATTACTGGAACCATGTCCTGTGGTCTAATGAGACAGAGATGAACTTATTTGGTTCAGATGATGTCAAGCGTGTGTGGTGGTAACCAGGTGAGGAGTAAAAAGACAAGCATGCCTTGCCTACGGCCACGCATGGTGGTAGGAGTGTCATGGTTTGGGGCTGCATGGGTGCTACCGGCTGTGGGAAGCCACGGTTTATTGCGGGAACCATGAATGCCAACATGTGCTGTGACATACTGAAGCAGAGCATGATGCCCTCCCTTCACACCTCCAAGACGCCTACTGCCTTGCTAAAGAAAATGAGGGTAAAGGTGCTGGACTGGCCAAGCATGTCTCCAGACCTAAACCCTATTGAGCATCTGTGGGGTGTCCTCAAACAGAAGGTGGAGGAGCGCAAGGTCTCTAATATTCACCAGCTCCGTGATGTAGTCATGGAAGAGAGGAAGAGGATTCCAGTGGTTGAAACCTGTGAAGCTCTAGTGACCTCCAGGCCCAAGAGAGTTAAAGTAGTGCTGGAAAATAATGGTGACCACACAAAATATTGAAAATTTGGGCACAATTTTTCCACTTTCACTTAGGGGTGTACTCACTTTTGTTGTCACTTAGGGGTGTACTCACTTTTGTTGCCAGTGGTCTAGACATTGATGACTGTATGTTGAGTTATTTTGAGGGCACACCAAATTTACACTGTTATACAAGCTGCACACTGACTACTTTACATTGTTTCAAAGTGTCCTATCTTCGGTGTTGTCCCATAAAAGGATAATCCAATATTTACAAAAATTTGAGGGGTGTACTCTAATTTGTGAGATACTGTAGGATAAGCCATCGCACCCCCTAATTGTTAAGTACCCTAGGGGGACTGATTGTTAGGGTTTGTACACACAGCAAACTAAGTGCCAAAATACGATTGTAACCAAGTTCTATGTAGCCTTCATTGAATCCAATGTAAAATACATGCTATCATTTACAGGACACGTATTTTACAAGCGTAATTGTGGCGCGTATTTCGAGATGGTTTTGCTGGCGGAATTTTATATGAATTGTCAATTGTAAACGCAGCACAATATGCTCCACACTTTGCAGAAAATACACTTCAAAATATGCCTCTTATCAGGTGTATTGTGAATATCATTTGGAAGCATTAATTTACACCTCCAAATTACACCATGTAAACACACCCTTAGCCACTTCACAACAGTGGATGTACCTTTACATCCTAGCGGTAAGTGACTTCCCACAAATGGATGTACAGGTATGTCCTGTATATCACACGGGCTCACAAGCGGGGCCCACAGGATTGCAGTATGGGACCAGCTCGATATTAAATCTGGCCCCAAGCTGTGCAGCCCGCAGGCAGAGCTCACTCCGGGTGCGGGTGATTAATATCTTATCTGCCCCAATCAATCATGAACGCAGCAGCCAAGGGACAGACAGAGGGAGTGAGCTCTCTCTGTCTGCATCGGCACTGCCGCAATGTAATCATGGCTGCCGATTGCTTCATTAGCAACCTGGAAGCCTAACAAAGATTGATTGACAGTTGCCGTGGATAGCAGTACTACTGTGTACTGCTATCCATTGGAACTGTGATCTGAAGATCACTGATACAAGTCGCCTATATAGAGACAAGTTAAAAAAAAATGTGAAAAAGTAAAAAAAAAGAAATAAGTAAAGTAAAACACAAAAAAATCAAATCAAAACACGTACACAACCCTTTTCCCCTCTACAAACACCAGTCACCCAAAAATAAATAATGTACACATATTTTGGAATCTCCGCATGCATAATGACAACCTATAAATTTGAACGGCGTGAAAAAAAAAAGTCACACAATTGCGGTTTTGGTTCATCCTGCATTGCATAAAATGGAATAAAAAGTCATGTAAACGTGGTACCAAGTGGTACCAATGAAAACGTCAGTCCATCCTGCAAAAAACAAAAGCCCTTACACAGCTTTGTATACGGAAAAATTATGTCTGTCAAAAGATAGTTACATAGTAAAGGTTGAAAAAGACATATGTCTATCAAGTTGAACCAAGGGTGGGGAAAAATGTGGATGAAGGGAGGGGCATAGAGAGTTTTTTAAGCTTTGTTTCCCCTATTGATGAAGACTTTAGAACCCATAAGGCTAGCACCAATCTGCCCTAAGACTATATAAGTATAAATTACAAAACGTAATAAGGCTGTGCACATCTAAAATATACTTTGAAAAACGCAAGCATAGGTGCACACTGAAAGGCAATAGCATACATCTAATACAAATATCAGTGGCACACTGAACATGCTACCTCACTAGGAGTCAATTCAGACTGCAACTTCACAGGGAGTGATAGGAACTTGCAATTGGGTTATCCTGCACTGGTTAAAAAGAGGCAGCTGAGTGCAACAAGCCAATGAGATTGCCATTTCTCAAATAGACTACAAAACGTAATAAGGCTGTGCACATCTAAAATATACTTTGAAAAACGCAAGCATAGGTGCACACTGAAAGGCAATAGCATACATCTAATACAAATAACAGTGGCACACTAAAAACTAAATGAGACATAAAGGTATATCGGAATATTGGACATGCATTACTGCTAAGGAAAATATGAAACCTGGGACTCTTAGTTTACAGTTTTTGATCAAAGACTGTATTAAGCTCACCTCCCAAAACGTCAAGGGGATCCCAGAGCAGGTGAGTCCCTACACTGAACATGCTACCTCTGGTTTTAACCAGTGCAGGATAACCCAATTGCAAGTTCCTATCACTCCCTGTGAAGTTGCAGTCTGAATTGACTCCTAGTGAGGTAGCATGTTCAGTGTAGGGACTCACCTGCTCTGGGATCCCCTTGACATTGTGGGAGGTGAGCTTAATACAATCTTTGATCAAAAAACTGTAAACTAAGAGTCCCAGGTTCTCATATTTTCCTTAGCAGTAATGCATTTCCAATATTCCTATATACCTTTATGTCTCATTTAGTTTTTAGTGTGCCACTGTTATTTATATTAGATATATAAGTATAAATATTATTTAGCAGTAAGTGGTTATCTAAGCCTTTCTTGAAAGCCTCACTTGTCCCTGCTGCGACCAGCTCCTCAGGTGGCTATTCCATTGATTCACAGTTCTCATGGTGAAGAAGGCTTTTCTACTCTGGAGATTGAATCCTTTTTTCTCTACATGAAGGGAATGTCCCCTTGTCTTTTGAGGTGGCTTTACATGAAATAACTTTTCCTCATACTTTTTGTAGAGGCCATGTATATTCTTATATAAATTAATCTTGTCTCCCCAGAGCCGTCTTTTCTTAAGACTAAATAAGTTCAATTCTTTTAACCTCTCCTAATAACTAAGATGCTCCATTCCCCTTATTAGTTCGGTTGCTCATCTTTGCACTTCCTCTAGCTCCACTACATCCTTTCTATAAACTGTAGCCCATGCGTGAACAGCATATTCCAAATGAGGTTCCACTAAAGCTTTATATAGCAGTAATATGACATCCCTGTCCCGCGAGTCCAGGCCTCTTTTAATGCACAACAGATGAAGTATTGTTTTACACAATAAAAACACTTTATTTAAACTGCTTCAACATAAAAAAAAATATAACTTTGATATTGACACAATCGTATCACCCCATAGAGTGAAACTAACATGTCACGTATACTGCACAGTGAGCGCTGTTAAAAATCAAAAACACTACTAGGATTGCAGTATTTTCTTCACACTGCCTTCCAAAAAACAGATTTAAAAGCAATAAAAAAGTCTTGTCCCCAAAACAATTATACCAATAAAAACATCAACTCATCCCACAAAAAACAAGTCGCTATACAGCTCCGTGCACAGAAAAAATAAAAAAGTTATGGCTCTCAGACTATGATGACATAAAAAGGCTATTTTTAATAAATGCATTTCTATTGTGTAAAAGTAATAAAACATAAAAAACTATGTAAAATTCATATAATCGTACGCACCCGCATAATAAAGTTATCCTGTCATTTATACCACATGGTGAACGCTGTAAAAATTAAATCCAAAAAACAATGGCGGAATTGCATTTTTTCCCCCCATTTTCATGGAACAATGAAAAAAAAAAAAAAAAAAACATGGAACATCTGTACGCCCAAAATGCACAATACACCCCTAGATAAGATCCATAAGGGGTGTTAAATGCAAAATGGGATGACTTTTGAGAATTTTCACCTGTTATAGCACTATGGGGTCTATGCAAATGTGACTTGGAACCCAACACAATCTGTTTTCCAAAAGCCAACTAGCACTCCCTCCCTTGTACATCCTGCCATGCGCCCAAATAGCAGTTTACACCCACATATAGGGTATTGCCAAAGAAATGGCATTGGAAAGTCTGAGGTGCTTTTTTCCAGGATTTCCTTGTAAAAATTAAACATTTTCAGCTAAAATTGCAGATTGTTGTAAAAAAAAAATCATTTACACAGCCTAACGCTAAAAAAATTGTGAGTGGTTGTCTTATGGGTATTTTTGCATTTATGCAGTCTCCCAATGTATTGTACTGTGGCTTTTTTGCATGCTGTGTGAATAGGTGTCAATTTAATGTGCAGTCTGGTTGTTCCCCTAGTGGTGAGATGGATGGGCTACTGCTTAGCAATCAGCTGCATCTGTATATTTTATCTAAGTAGCATGGGGGCTGGTGTTGCCTCTCTGCTGGGTTCAGTCTCATTCCAGCCTTTGAGCTGTGAGTACGGCCGTGTTTCTTTTTTTTCTTTGAGAAATTAATGTCCCATTTTTTCAGTAAATAAAGAAAATTGTGAAACACCTATAGGGTCGATATACTCATTACAACCCTGGATATATTCTGGGGGGAGTTTTCATTATGGGGTCTTTTTAAGGGTGTTTTTCAAGTTTTAGCACTTTAGGGTGTCCGCAAACCTGTAACAGCGCCTAAAGAAAACGGTAATGAAAATGGGACCCCATAGTCTGGTAGGTGCTCCTCTAACTCTGAGGCTTGTGGTTGAGCCAAATAGCACACTAGGGCCACATATGGGATATCTCTAAAAAAAGCAGAATTGGGGGAATCAATGTTGAGTTGCATTTCCCTGTTCACATCTACCATGTTCCAGTGAATGGATAAATGGATAAAAAATTGAAAATCTGCAAAAAAAAAAAAAGTGAAAGGGTTAACAAACTTCCTAAACACTGTTTTGAATACTTTAAGAGGTGTATTTTCTTAGATGGAATCATTTAGGGGGGTATCTAACATACAGACCCCCTTAAAGCTACGTCAGAACTGGATTGGTCCCTAAAAAAAATCTATGTTGCAAATTTTCTTGAAAATGTGAAAAATTACTACTAAATTTCTAAGCTCCCTGATGTCATAAAAAGACTTTAAAAAATGTAACCAATTTACAGTAGGGTCATCTATACCATGCATCATCTCCACTGGTGGGCCCCAGAAATCCCCTCCACTGGTTTGCCCCAAGAACCGACTCCACTGGTGTGCTCCAAGAACCAACTCCACTGGTGTGATCCAAGAACCAGCTCCACTGGTGGGCCCCAGAAATACAGTCCACTGGTAGGCCCGAAGAATCAACTCCCCTGTTGGCCCGAATAATCATATCCACTTGTAGGTCCCAAGAATCCACTCCACTTATGGGACGCAAGAATCAATTCCACTGGTAGACCCCAAGAATCATATCCTTTGGTAGCCCCAAAAATCATATCCACTGGTAGGCCCCAAGAATCAACTCCACTGGTGGGCCCCAAGAATCAACTCCACTGGTGGGTCTCAAGAATCAATTCCACTTGTAGGCCCCAAGAATGATCTTCACTGGTGGGCCCCAAGAATCAACTCCAGTGGTGGGAACAAGAATCAACTCCACTGGTGAGCCCCAGGAATTATATCCAATGGTAGGCCCCAAGAATCAACTCCACTGATGGACTCCAAGAATCACCTTCACTTGTGGGCATCAAGAATCAACTCCACTGGTGGGCTCCAAAGATCAGCTTCACCGCTTTGAACCAAGAATCTTCTCCTCTGATGGGCCCCAAAAATCAACTCCAATGGTGGGGAAAAAGATTCAACTCCACTGGTGGGTCTTAATAATCAGCTTCACTGGTAGGCCCCAAATATCGACTCCAATGGTGGCCCCCAAGAATCAACTCCACCGGTGGGCCCCAAGAATCAACTCCACTGGTGGGTCCCAGGAATCAACTCCATTGGTGGCCCCAGGAATCAGCTCCACTGGTGGGTCCCAGGAATCAACTCCATTGGTGGCTCCAGGAATCAGCTCCACTGGTGGACCCCAAGGATCATCTTCACTGGTGGGAACCAAGAATGAACTCCACTGGTGGGAACCAAGAATCAACTCCACTGGTGGGCCCTCAGGATCAACTTCACTGGTGGGAACCAATAATCATCTCCACTGGTGGGCCCCAAGACTCAAATTCTCTGCTGGGAACCAAGAATATTCTCCACTGGTGGGCCTCAAAAATCAACTTCAGTGGTGGGAACAAAGAATCATCTCCATTGCTGGGCCCCAAGGAACAACTTCACTTGGTGGGAACCAAGAATCTTCTCCACTGGTGGGCCCCAAAAATCAACTCCAATGATGAAAACAAAGAATCAACTCTACTGGTGGGCTTTAATAATCAGTTCCACTGGTGGGCCCCAAGATTCAACTCCATTGGTGGGCCCCAAGATTCAACCACTGGTGGGCCCCAGGAATCAACTTCACTCGTGGGCCCCAAGAATAAACTCCACTGGTGGGCACTAGGACCCCAGTCTGGCAATGGGTGCAGGACTCAAATGCTTCAGATGAATGGGGCCCTGAAATGACTCATGGTATAAGTCATTCATAGATATTCTTGCATTCCTCCTGAATATCTGAACTGAGGAAATCCAAATGAAATCATCCTGACGACAAGAAAAGAATCGACTCGACCATTAAAACCATAATCTTGCAGTGTATTTGTTCCTATAATCCAAAAGCCCCATAATGCAATTACCAATGCATTATTATCGAGCTGTCTGCATTTAACAGACTTTGTCTTCTCGGCCCAGTCGTAGGACCTCGGCCATTACTGAATTTTCTATTATGAGAGACCATTTGCGTGTGGGTAATGAGTGACCTTCGACT
The DNA here is from genome assembly GCA_025379985.1 of Phyllomedusa bahiana. Taxonomy (NCBI): domain Eukaryota; kingdom Metazoa; phylum Chordata; class Amphibia; order Anura; family Hylidae; genus Phyllomedusa; species Phyllomedusa bahiana. Next base: position 27,052 of record JAODAL010017779.1, read on the forward strand.
TGTAATAGCTTGCTGATGCAACATTGAAGCATGATATCCTGTAAACTGAGGTGTGTTTCTACTAAATTATTACCTCTATTCTGGGTTCGAAGCAAATAATGCAGAATCTACAAGAGCTTGAGTCATCTGCACCAAATGCTAAACAGCTGCCGTATGTTACCGTATCATAATCACGGTATAATGGATTTCGATAGAACATTTTCAGTCACATGTTTGGAAATAATGGACCTCATATATCAAAACTGTCTAAGGGAACGTTCACACGGCAATTGTAAAATACTTGACGGAATCTATAACAGAATCTAATGGTATTTTACAAACAGTTTTTGTGTTTTATCACTTTTTTGGGGCAGATCTTGCGGTCAACTTTCGGCTTCGGAAGGCCCATTGACATTAAACAGTACATTTTCTGACGGGAGAATGGGCATGTTCCACGTTCTTTGCAAAGCCAGCGGTTTCGAAGTCCGACCTCAGAAAATCCGTGCCCTGTAGACTAGCGGTCAGATTTTCTGTTGCGGGCTGGTTTGCAGTCGGTTTTTTAAACACATAACTCACAACTTTCAGAGATTGACATCATACATCACCACCACTTACTGACTGAATAATACTAAAAAACCATAACTACATATCACCACCACATAGTGACTGAATAATACTGCCACATCATGACCACATATCACCACCACATAGTGACTGAATAATACTGCCACATCATGACCACATATCACCACCACATAGTGACTAAATAATACCTCCACATCATGACCACATATCACCACTACATAGTGACTAAATAGTACCTCAACACCATCACCACATATCACCACCACATAGTGACTGAATAATACCACCACACAATCACCACATATTACCACCACATAGTGACTGAATACTACCACAACACCATGATCACATATCACCACCACATAGTGACTGAATAATACCACCACACCATGACCTTATATCATCACCACATAGTGACTGAATAATACCACCACATAATGACCACATATCACCACCACACAGTGCCTGTATAATATGCCATACCATTGCTGAATATAAACCATTATACTGTGACCAATATTACTGCCATACAGTAGCCATATAGTGGTAGATACCAGTTGTACATAGACTCTGCACACATATAGGTGATTACAGTAAAGCTTTATCCATGGCCTCACAGGAGACATCTTATTTGATGAGTTGTTCTTTTTCCCTTTCTTTCTACATCCGTTCCAGAATGTCATGTTGACTTCAAGACTCTTCCCTCTAGAATTTGCTAAACAAACATCTTAGGTTCCTCACCTTTCCCGCACTTCCCTAGCAATTCCTACCTCTGTACAAACTTCCAATCCATAGTGCCCTAAATGGTAATAATGCTCCCTTGTGCCTGTAACAGTAAAAGTGTCCCCGAATAGCTATGGGGCTCAAATTTGTGCACTTAGTTTTAGTCTTGTTTTGTGTCCTCATATAGGAGGTAGTTAAATCCCTCAATATACTATGTAGGTACACCCACAAACTAGTTAGGTAGATAGGGAAACCCTCTTTTAGGTAGGTAGTCCTCAAATAGGTTGGTGTATAGCACACATTATTAAGGTAGATTTATAGGTAGGTTTCTACGTCCCTTATTAAGTCAATAGGTAGTTATATAAGCCTCCCTAATAGGTAGGAATGTAAGTCCCTAGTAGGTAGTTATATAAGCCCCCATAGGCCCCCTGTAGATAGTTGGGTAGGTAAAGAGGGCCCCTGTAGGTAGGAATATAGGCCCCGTAGCTAGATATATAGGCCAACTTTAGATAAGTAGATATGTATATTGGCTCAATGCAAGTAGGTCGGTATGTAACCCCTCGTAGGTAGGTAGGTAGGTAGGTAGGAAAATAGGTCCCTCACATTTGGTAGGTAGGAATAAAGGCCCCCTGGTAGATAGATACATATATATGCCCCTGTAGGTAAATATAAAGGCCATCTTTAGGTATGTGCCCCCATAGGTAAATATAGGCGCCATGTAGGTAGATATAGCCTCCATGAAAATAGATATAGACCCTCTGTAGGTAGATCTAGCACCCATGTAGGTAGATATAGGCCCTCTGTAGGTAGATATAGCCCCATGAAGGTAGATATCGTCCCCTTTAGGTTGATATAGGCTCCTGTAGATATATAGGCATGTGTATAGGCCGGCTCAAGGAGCTAGTGTCCAGCATAAGCGTCATGATATCATCACATCACTTATGGCAGGACGCTGCTCCCTGTATCTCTTAGGCCAGAAGCCTAGAGCAGCCTACGCTTCTGTCCTAGGGTTGCAAGTTTGCGTGTTGAAACTCTTGCATCACACCTCCTGCTATGCTGATCTGTATGTACAGCTCTCATCAAGCGCTATATATACATTCAGGAAGAAAGGAACAGTAATGAACAGTAAGGGGGGGGCATGTAAGAAAGAAGCGCCGCCTCGGCAGTCATAGCATTTGGCAGTATGTATGTGTGCCGCTGTGAGGCACATTTGAGCACTAAAAAGTGACGCGTAGAGTATAAGCGCCAAAATTTGTCTCAGCCTCACCGCTCACAAATTGGTGCAGATTGGTCTGACAGTTTTGCGCCACATTTTGTTGTGACACATTCATAAATGTGGTGCATTTTACGAATCTTGTGCGACATGCACCCATAGAATTGCCGTATACAAAAGTGTTGGGTCTGCTGCAGGACGCACCAGATTTTGGCATTGGACAGTTCATACATCTGACGGATCAGAGGCATAGCTAAAGGCCTGCAGGCCCTAGTGCAAAAACTTTATCCTGTGGTCCTCCACCCCGGACACGACTGAGGACCATTACTTTTTAACTAGGTTCACTACTTGGTGTGATGGATGTCTGCAGTGTAATGTGAAATTGGGCCAGGTGGCGAGAAAAAGAAAAACAACTTAAACTTACCTCTTGGTCCCCCACTGCCCTGGAGCTCACCAGTATCCGCTCCTCTTCACTGCCGGGCTCTTGTCTCTGCACACAGGAGAGGCTCACGCTCTATTCACTTAGGGTACGTCCACACGACGCAATGACAGACATATTGATTGTCAGTCACGCAACTTCTCCAAGTCTCTGAATGACTAATTATCCTAGAGGCATAGTTATATAGTTACAGGCGATATGACACAGGGGCGATATCTATGAATTTCCCATTTTTTTGCCGTATATTGCCGGTTTTATAGATGTAGGAACAGGCGTACGGCCAAACTTGCTACAATGGGCGCCTGATGACGCATTTTAATGCTCCAAAGTTTGGTGCGAAACTGCCATACAAAGTTTGGCACCAATTTTAAATGTTATGCGTCAAAAATGTCTGTTTAGAACTGGTGTGTCGGCAGCAAGTTACAAAAATGACGCATGCGAATTGATAGATGTCGCCCTTAGCAACTGGACCCATTTACTTGATAGCAGACCCTATATACCGCATATACCCAGAGATGTGGAACAGTTGGGTGATGGACAACCAATATGGTTGCCATTGATGGTGGAGGCCAAATAATGCTACAATTGTAGCATTATTTGGCCTCCACTATCAATGGCAGAACATATTGGTTGTCCATCACCCAACTGTTCCACATCTCTGAAGACTACTCTACCTAATGAGAGTTATATGGTTGCATGTGACATGTTGCTTAATAACTGGACCCGTTTGCTTGATAACAGACCCTATTTTACTTGCAGTCTAATGCGACCTCTACGCATTGGATATCTACTGTGCAAGGACTTTGAAATAGATTTCAAAGTCCTTGCACAGTAGATGTTGCTCACCAGCTGTAATGACCAACATTGTATATGGGTTCTAACCCATATACAATGTTGGTCATTACAGCTGGTGAGCAACAAAACACTTTTCCTTGATGTCTTCTCTGATGTCTTCTCTGGCCCAGACCACTGTGATGCTTTCTCCTGCCCTGACTCATCCCTGCAGAATTTAACACACAAACATCCTCCTCACTTTTCCAGCATCTCCTTACCTGTGCCCCACCTCTGTACAAACTCCCCATTCAAAGCACCCTAAATGGTAATAATGACTTCATTATTGTGCCCCACACAATAATTATACCTCAATCAGTGAAAGTGCCTCCAGATGAATATAGGGCCAAATTTCTGCCACCAGTAGGTAAGTAGGTGGGCCCACAACATAGTAGTTAGGTACATATATCATTTAGTAGGCAGTTTTCCTAAATTAGGCAGGCAGATAGGTAGACACTCCTTTTAGGTAGCTTAGACTCTCAAAATAAGTAAGCCAGATAAGTAGACAGATTCTACTTATGAAGTAGGTAAAGTCCTCATTAGGTATATAGATATGTAAGCACCCATTAAGTAGGTAAGCCCCGTCCCATTAGATTTATAGGTATGTAAGCCTCCTTTAGGCAGATAAGTCCCCCATTAGGTATATAGGTATTTAAGCCCTTTTTAGGTAGGTAAGTCCCCCATTAGATATTTTAAAGGAACCTGTCACATAGGTTATGCCCCCCTTGCTGAGGACAGCACAGGCTAGTGTCAGACCTGCTGTTTCCAGCGCTGTGTCCCTAATTCTGTAGGATACAGGAGTTTTAGAGCATTTAATGCTCAAATCTTATTCATGAGCAGGTATTAGCCCCACCCACCAAAGGCTAGTCCCGCCCACTGACAGTTATTCACATGTTTCTACCTATTCAAAGTAATAGGTTTATCAGTTGAGCTGGGTGGGGCTAGCATCAGGTGGGCGGGGTATGAAAAAAAACTGACTCTTTGAATAACTCTTTTCTGGCTGAAAACTGCAGATTTGAGCATTAAATCCTCTAAAACTCCAGCATCTTCCAGAATAAGGGACACAGCACTGGAAACAGCAGGTCTGATACTAGCTTGTGCTGCCCTCAGCAAGGGAGGCAAAAACTATGTGACAGGTTCCCTTTAAATAGTCAGGCAGATACTTAAAGGGGTTTGGCCACGATCTAATTTCATACCTCCTGCATCCAGCTCTTCAGCTCTGTGTGCTCAGAAGGGGGCGTGTGTGATTTGTTTGAATTGCATTTCATGTGACCCAGCAGGATGACATCACCAGACCTTTCCTCTCTGTAGTCAGAGAAAGGTCTGCTTATGTATAGAATTGTAAGTAGCTACACTGTAGCTCAGAGGTAACATTTTTGCTTTACAGCACAAGGGTCCTAGGTTCAAATCCATGCAGGAACCAAACCTGTGGATTATTTTTTTTTTCTCTTTATCAATGCACAATCCTCACTGAGGTTTATTTTATTTATTTGCACTGTTTGACTTATTACTAACTAGACCAAAGGACAGGGGTAGAGTGACACACCTGGGATTTGAACACTCAGTAGCTGCCTGAGAAGAGAGGTGATCTCTGAGCATGTGTGACCAGGACTGAGGAGCTCTCAGCCCTGGTCGTATCCCCTGGAGAAGAGCTGTAAACAATGCATCACTAAAGGAGCAGCTAAAATAAAAACGCTCCAGAATTTTTAATAATGATGAATGGTGAAAATGTTTGTTATTTAATTTTCAAACTTCCCACGTCAATTTTACTTTGTGGCAAAACCCCTTTAAGCCCCAATTAGGTAGCTAAACCTTCCCCCGTCAGTAGGTAGGTAAATATATAGGCCTCCCACAGTAGGTAGATATATAGGAACCTTCAAAGGCTAAGTAGGTATAAAGGTAAACTCAGTAGCTAGAAAGGTAGATAGTTCACCAATAAGTTGGAAATAAAGTCCCCCTCAGTAGGTAGGTATATATGCCTACTCAGTAGGTAGGTATAAAGCCCCCATAGGTAGAAATATAGGCCCCCTAATAGTATATATACAGAGTCTCCTCAGTAGGTAGGTATATAGGGCCCCTCAGTAGGTAGGTATATAGGGTCCCTCAGTAGGTAGGTAGGCATACAAGGCCCCCTAGTACATAGGTAAAAAGGGTCCCGTAGTAGGTAGAGAGGCATAAAGAGCCCCCAGTAAGTGATAGCCTTATGTTGTTTCAAGATAGAGTATGGATTTTAATTCATGATGTTGAACTCTAATATGGTTTACAGGTTATCTGTCTATATTTTGTTTTATAAAATGGCTGCAATATCATCGGGTATTTTAGAAGAAATGCTGATTACAACTTATGGTACGGGATTTGCCTACCGCTCACACATATCTCATTGCACCAAATAGGCTATAATGTTTTTTTTACTTGCTTTTCACTGGTGTTTATATCTCTAGTGTGTTTAGTACCCTTTGCGGGTCACAGCGTGTAATATCAAATCTGTGCATCGTTTTATGTGCGGCATCATATCTAACAGACCTCATGTATTTCTTTGTATCCAAAAGGTTATCAGGCTGATGCTGTACAGTTGTCTTTGGATAAATGTTTGGTCTTTTGTTTTCCTTTATGATATACATCTTGTTATGTGATAATGATCCTAGTATCATAGATGACAGAAGAATTAGTGGTCCAGATTATAATTCATAATTGGTGTTAATTAATGATTAGATAATGTGGAGACATTTTTACACCCATATCCAGTGCTACATGTGATACATTCAATTACAATGCTCTGTGCTACATCAAGGCTTGAATAGGACAGGTTTAATTGGTCTAACTGACTTGGCTGTAAAGCTATGGGACGGGAGGAATTCTGCCCTACCTTTCCTCTATTAGAAATCACATTATTGGCTCCTTATGGTTTTAACCTCTTAAAGGGGTCGTCTCACTCCAAGGATTGCTGCTTTTTATGTTAAAGATCTTTCAAAAACAAGTCACTTTGCAATATGTGTCCATTAACTGTGTCCTATCTCTTCCAAGATATCCCCTCTTGTATGGGCTGCATCAGCTCCTCAGGTCGCTATAGCTACAGACCTGTTTGATCTCTCCTGATAGGCTGCCAGCACTGGTTGCTATAGCTACAGACCTGTTCTATCTCTCCTGATAAGCTGCCAGTACTGGTTGCTATAGCTACAGACCTGCCTTCTACTGCAGCCTATTGGAAGCCATAAACCACCCCCATTAATTCAAACGTAAACCAACAGATGAATCAATTTTTTGAGACAACCCCTTCAAGGACCAAGTGTAATTTTGGCTTTTCCATCCTCGCCTTCCAAGAGACAGAACTTTTTTATTTTTTCATCTACATAGACGTATGAGGGCTTATATTTTGTGGAACATGATGTAACTTTCTAATGGTGTCATTCACCAAACTATAGAATATACTGGGAAACGGCAAAGAAATTCTAAGTGGGTCAAAATGTGAAAAGAAAACACACTTGCACTATTTTTGCAAAGTGTTCATTCCTCGGTAAACTATGTATTCTCTATATTCTACAAGTTGATACGATCCCAGCAATACCAAACATATAGGGTCTGCGTTATGTTATAGTACTGTAAAAAAAAATCTAAACATTTTCTATATTTGAAATTTGCGCCGCAGCCCCACTTACTGTGACCAACATGTTTTTTGCACTTCCACCCATAGATCTGAGTGTGGGTCATTTTATATATATATATATATATATATATATATATATATATATATGTTTCCCCGATAGTAAGACACCCCCGACAGTAAGACGTAGCGGTGTCTTGGGGAGGTCGCCTAATGTAAGACGTACCCCGAAAGTAAGACGTAGCGCGGCCTGATGACGTCACTGCCTGTGCCGGGATGACGCGCGGGAGACCAGAGCAGCGAGGAGGCGGCGCGGCGCGGGAGACGGAGCAGCGAGGAGGCGGCGCGGGAGACGGAGCAGCGAGGAGGCGGCGCGGCGCGGGAGACGGAGCAGCGAGGAGGCGGCGCGGCGCGGGAGACGGAGCAGCGAGGAGGCGGCGCGGCGCGGGAGACAGAGCAGCGGGGAGCCAGGTAAGTGTTTTTCTGCGCTAACAGCTGGCCCTATATCTGCCTACAGCTGGCCCTATACCTGCCTACAGCTGCCCTATACCTGCCCTATATAAGACATACCCCGAAAGTAAGACATACTGGGACTTTTGGGGGTAAAAAGAATGTAGGACGCTGTCTTACTATCGGGGAAACACGTTATATATTATATATATATATATATATATATATATATAAGTTATACATACACACTACACTATACATATACACTTTTAAATTTATTTATTTATTTTTTTTACTTTAACATTGAGTCCCCCTAGGGTGCTTGACCGCTAGGGGCCCAATCGTTTATACAGCCCTTTGAATTGTATAAACAATGTAATAGGGTGTACAAAGATGGTGGTTTTACTACTTCCTGCCTGGGGCAGGAAGTAGTAAAACAAAAAATATGGCGGCAATGAAAGCCTTCACTTTCAGAGTGAAGAACGGTAGCACCGTTTCTCTTTAATTTAGATGCCAGGGCCATGATCACCGCAGTATCTAAGGGATTAAACAGTGCGGGATGGAGCCAGCTCCATTCCGCGCTGTTTCCAGTGGGTGTCATCTGCAATTGGCAGGTGTCACCCACCAACTGTGTAGCGGGTAAGCTTACATCCAGTGTCATTAAGGGGCTACATGTTTTAGTATCTCACTAGTTCTCCATATCAGAAATAAGGTCCTAGAGTCCAAAACGTGTGATTTTGAGAACCAGAAATATAGTGTTTTTATATCACCATGTTTTTTCTTTTTTAATTGATATGGAATAAAATCCATAAGGTTTTAACTTTTTCCCTCTCTTTTTCTACCTGCCCTCGGGCGTGCTGGGTTACAATCTGTGTTGTTGGACTGCTTCAGTTACACCCTTGTCCTGGAGCTGGATCGGAGCTCCCCACGCGATCTACAAAACTGTCTGCTGGACTATGCACGAATGTTTGGTGAGCTGTACAAACAAGCTGCTTTTTATTAGGTATATAGGGCCCCTAATAAAAAAGTAATATTCACCTCTCCTGTTCCCCAGCTGAACATTTCTACTTTGATTCCAGAGTGTGTTGTCATGCCTTCTCCAGGATGCCCCTCCCGGCATCTTCTAGGCTGTACACCTTAGGCCTCGTTCACACGGCTTATTTGGGAAAGGATTGGCGCCATACTCCGCGCCGGATTTGCGCTTCAGTACGGCGCCAATCCGTCGCAGTAATTACGGTAATCCACTGCTCTCATAGAGAACAGTGGATTCTGTCGCTCCTCCCCGCTCGGTGAATCCACCGCGGGGGGGGAGAAAGTGACATGCACATTATTTACGGCGCGGAAGCGCCGTAAACAATGCATGGTCTATGGGGCCGGGAGCGGCGCCCCCGCCGCGCTCCGGCCCCGCCCCCGTCCCGCCCCTTATTCACGGCGGATTTGTGAGCTCAAGACGGCTCACAAATCCGTCGGGAATAAGCCGTGTGAACACGGCCTAAGGCTCAGGGCCTAGTACAGTCAGTGACACAGGAAAGCATATTGACATCAGCACATCACGTCCTCTGCGCCTCAGCACTGTAGCAGATGGCGGAGCAGGGAGCCAATGGACACTCAATAAAATTGGCAGATGAAATGACTATTTAAAACAAGATTTTTTTGAATAGGACAAACAGGATAAATATTAAAAAGGTCAAGATTTGTTCACAGTCTCTTATTAAAGAACTGTACTGCAAAGACAGCAAACCAACAGTGTTCTTAAATGCCTATACTTTGCAATGGGCAAATAGATTATAAACAGAATTTTTCTATGCAATATCTATACAAAACTCCCTAACTCCCTAACTATTGCTGTGTATAATTCCTTAAGCTGGCTGTCGTCCCCCCCTACCCCTCCGACTAATCTAACTAGCAGCTTTTCCTGTGTTAAATCGCTATTAAATGGTAAACCAGCAAACACAGGCAGCAGTGTGTTCACTACAGAGAGTAAGGTGGAAATGGCGTTCAACAGGAAATGCAGTGACGTACACATAAGACGGTCATGTGATTTTAGCAGCCAATGAGATCCCTGAACTCTCAATGGTGAAGTTTTTGACCCTTTTCTGTGCTCTGTACTGATTTGCTGGCCGCCAAAATTGAAGGAAGCAGCTGAAAAAGGCGTCAAATGCATGTGCCGAACCCAAACTTTTTACGGAACTTTCAGGAAAAATTTTTTGATTCAGCTCGGGTTTGGAAAAAACATAAAGTTCATGCCGAACTAACCATTTTCTGAACGGTTCGGTTCAACACTACTCTTAATGACTAATCCTGTTGGCGGGTGAACAGACCCAGCTTTTCCAAGTCTTACAGGGGATATGCCCATACTTGACAGCTTTTGAGATTTTGAATTGCAGCTTGCCTTCTTGATGGTTTGAGTGGGCCACACCCTCTGTCTTATATGGCACGCCCTCTTTTGCACAAAGCCACAGCCCCCTTGACACATCTGTGTAACAGCTTTGGAGGGAAGCTGATAAGGGATGTGGTATTCTTCAGCTTTACTAGACATTGGATCTCCTAACCTGCATCCAAGCTGGGTGACACCACATCAATCAGCATTCCTTCAGAGCCGAGCTACAATGTGGTCCCTCTGCACCAGGTGATGTCAGGGCGGCGTCTCATAATGCTTTACCCTGGCACCACCACTATATACAGAACAACCCACAGCCAGTAAGAAAGTGCTCAGATGTGTAAAGTGGTTTAGCTGCCATATAGGCTCAGGCTAAAACCGACCAAACATTGTCAACTTGTGACCAACTTTGGCCCCTTTTCAGCCATACATGCTGCACTTGTGTATATAGTGCGCGGCACGTTTTTGACGCATTTTTCAGCACGGTTTTTGCCCTGGCTATTAATTTGTATAGGAGAAAAACTCGTCCAAAACCTCAACAAAACCAAAACGTCATCTAGAACCTCTTCTGAAAAAGTGCGTTTCAAGTAAGGTTTTGATGCTGTTTTTTGTGCTGAAAAATTAGCGTCCAAACAGCATTCAAATAAGTTGTGTGAACATCCCCTAATAGGCATTACAAGAGTGAATTCTAAAAGTTACCAGTACTTGACATGGCCAGTACAAATAAAATACCGGCACTGGCCCCCTGGCAGTAAAACCGTCCCTGCTAATGGTTTATCAGATTGGTGGCAAACCTACCATAGCAGGAGATTCAGCAACTCTTCAGGGAGACCGGGAGGACCCCCCTTTTTCATGGAGTCTCCCTGAAGAGTTGGTAAGTATGGATATGCCACTTAATAAATAGTCCCATTTGCTTGATAACAGATCCTACATCTGTAAATGAAACAATATTTGGCCTCACCCCATCAATGGCAGCTATATTGGTTGTCAGTCACCCAGCTTTTCCAGGCCTCTAAAGACCACTTTGCCTAATGACATAGTTATATGGTTGCAAGGGAAATGCCACTTAATATCTAGTGCCATTTGCTGGGTGACAGACCTTATATCTATAACTGAAATAATATTTGCTGTCACCCAGCAATGACGGCCATATTGGTTGTTAGTCACTCAGCTTTCCCAGAATCCGATAAAACTAAGTGATCTATGTTGAGCTGTGGCATATTGTTTGATGTGGTACAGGAAGAGGACTTGGGCCGGTGATATATCATGCCTCGGCTCTGTGTACTGACCCTGACCAGGTTTCTGTTATCCGCAGATACCCGTCTCTATATTTTTAGAACAGATGCTTCATCACCAGAGTCGAGCTTCTCGGCAGCTCGCAGACTTTTAACCTTTTCCAATCACACCGGCCGTAGTTTTAGGCTGTTAAACTGTTTTTATAGGAACTGAACCCAATTTTTTCGCTCTGAAGCCATGAGAGGTGTGGACTTTTTTATTGGCCGGCGCCATCGTGCTTGGTTAAGCACAATGCGCGGCTATTGCAGCCGCTCGCCCGGGCCCCAGAAGAACTTGACAGTTAAATGAAGGTTGTCAGTCTTCTACACGCTCCTGCAAGATTAGGTAATAAACGGGGGTGGAGGGGACCTGGAAGCATCGCAGATCAATGACTCGGACAAATAAAAGGGAAATGTAATGAGATTCTGAAAAATGCAATGGGGAAAAGTTGGAGTTGTCGAGTCATTGTTGAAACAGAGACTGATAGTAAAAGGGGCAAAAATTCTATAGTGTTTGGCTTTAAAAAGATTTCTAGTATAGAGCAGAGACAACAGGTCTGAGCAAATAACCAGCAAGTGTCAGCACTTCACAGTGGCAGAGTATTCTTCTACTCACAGAGCATTTCCCACGATGATTGTTAACCAATATGGCCGCCGTTACACTTCTCACTGGTTGTCACAAAGACTTTTAAGACTCGTGAATGACAAACCTACTCTTAAAAGGGTTCTCTCACTATAATGTTCCACAAAGTCACAGGCAGCTTTATTCTCACACTTCCTGGTCAGGCTGTGGGTGGGTCTATAGCAGTATATCAGCTCTGCTGTTCCCAGCTATTCCTGTTACAGTGAGATGACTGCTGGAGGTTAATAATCTGTAGTGCAAAAGGCTACAGAGTTCTAAAGAGTGAAAGTGTTTCATTAGGTTAGGTAAGTAAATTCCGTTGCTGGAGGTACAGTACGTGCCGCAGTACATCGTGTGCTTCGGGAGCTCGCGCTGATCAGCGCATACTCCCACGGCGCGGGGGGGCTGGCAGCCCTTTGGCCCCATTGACAATCATTACTCGCGGAGCGTATTCGCCGCGAATAATGGACATGTCACTTATTGTATTGTACGATCGGGGAGAGGAGGCATAATCCATAGTTCTGTATGAGAGCTATGGATAACCGCAATTTTCGCGTGCATCTCGCCTGTATTAGAATGCAAATAAGTGGCGAAATGCTCGCCGAAATTACCCCGTGTGAACATACCCTTAGAGTAATGAGAGATAAAAGAGAGAAGAGAGAGGTGGGAAGAAGTGGTTGGTAACTAGAGAAACATGTGTGCTCTCAGAGGAGATACAATCTTCTTTATCTCCTGAACAAAGCACAATCAAAACAGCAATGTATTTGGTAATAATCTTCATTCACCTTTCCCTACATGTTAAAAGCTAATCATTATGATGAGAGAACCCCTTTAATGCATAAACAGGCACATTTAGCATGCAGGAGCCTGTATGAATTGCGTCACAACTCCCATAGGAGCTAAAATGACAGCTATATAAGTTGTGATCCAACACTTACATTTAAAGGGAATGTCCACTTCCGAACACCATGTAATTTTTAGTTCTATGATCATTCATTTCTTTCAGGCTTGACAGAGACAGGTGGTGGGTCCTCTGGGTCACCTGTTGGTGTTCGCATAGAGCGACGGCGATGAGTCTAAGGAACCTGCTGGTCTTCATCCTATAAACCCTTGTACAAGGAACCTGAAGCTCCCAGGTAGCTATCCCCGATATGCAGTGACAGGTGACCTACAGGTGTAGTACCAGAGAAGTAGACAGAAGGTGTAGTAGGATCAGTAGAAGGTCAGGGCATACTGGGTACTATTAGAGTCAGGGCAGGCTGTGGTCAAATGGAGTAGCCAGAATACAAGCCATGGGTCAGAACCAAGAAACAGCCCAATGGATATTGCACAGACACTACTATAGCACACCAGCGGACTGGCAAGGAAGAAAGTAAGGAGGAGTTGGTCTTAGAGAGAGACTATGCGGCAAGTCATTGGCCAGGTAAATCGGTTTGGTATTCATTGGCCCTTTAACCAGTGATTGCGCGCCCAATGGAGAGGTCTGCAGCTAGAGGGTGCCGACTCACCAGGGGCTCTGCACAAAGGGGTGCAGGGTTAAACACGTGTGCCTTTGGCCGATGGGAAAAGCCATGGTTGAACTTGTAACAATATTTCTATATAATACCTGTAACAGTGCGGCGCTGACAGACGTATGCCGAGGCGCCGACCGCGCGACCATCCCCCCCCCGCTGGGGTGTGGATCCATCTGTTGGAAAAAAAATTCACACGCAGGCAGAGGTGTGTAGCTGGAGACCAGCGCCTGGTGAGATGGAGTCTAAGGGGCCCCTGGTCTTTCGCCAGAGCCCGTCCAGCTAAGCGGGATGGACTTGTCTGTCGACCCCAGGTCCTACCCCTGCCGTCTACTGGGTGACAGCCGGGGTTAACAGACAGGAACACAGGAACAAAGGAGAACATAAGCAGGCAGGTAAAACGTACTCAGGAACACAGCGATATACACGAGGGATAAAGCGTACACCACAGGATACCACCGGAAACCGGGACGGGATAACACGACAGGAACAGACCAGGAACAGTGGCCGAGGCCGGTCACAGGACCGGTGCAAGACCATCAGCCACGTAACAGCGACAGCCCAGCAGGACAGGAGCTCGAAGACACAGACGTGACCCTAACTAGCTCGACCAGGGTTAAAGTCCAGAGATACTATCGGCAGGACACAAGATGGAGACACAACCAGACACAGCAACAGTAGGCTGTAACAGACTGAGCAATGACTGACCCAGAGTAAGAGCAAGAAACTTCCGTCATTAAAGCCAGAGGTCAGGGAGTGAAGAGGAAGTTTGCACAGACATGAAACTATAAATAGGCATGAAGCATGCCGCGCGCGCCCCCTAGTCGCCTTAGGAGGACAAGTGGCACAGACAGACCCAGGACGCCAACAAGACTGGGCATGACAGGCAAGTACATAATGCAGAACACAGGCTGCTGGGACCCCCTGCACGGGAGCCCCAGCAGAGCACATGGAGCAGGCATCGGACAGGCCGAGCGGTCCAAGGGGCGCAGGGACCGCGGCATAAACCGTGGAAAGTACCCCCGCCTCAAAAACGTCTCCCCCATCCTCCCCCTCCAAATCAAAGATGTCATTCCACATAGGCCAGGGCGCCCCGCAACTTCTCACGGGTGGCAACTCCAAAACCAAGTACAGGCTGTATAAATAGCCAGTATATGGAAAACCTAGAAACAGAGTTGCATGTGGAGGAACAAGCGCGGGGCACTAGGCAAAATGGGAGAGGGAACCCCAAGGCGGGCAGTAAGGCCACATGGGACTCAAGAAGGCTCAGGTGGGACGTAAGCCAAGACGGGGAACTCAGAAGATCTCCGGGGGGAGAGAGCCGATCAAGGCCACGGGGACCTCACAGGCTCAGGGCGGGACCGTAAGCCACGGGGACTTCAGAATTCTCAGGGCGGGACCCGTAATCTCACTGACGGGACTCAGAAGGCTCAGGGCGTCGACCGTACAGCCACGGTGACTCAGAAGGCTCAGGTGGGACCAGTTAAGCCACGGGTACTCAGAAGTGCACCAGGTCTGGACCGTAAGCCAGGGAACTCAGAAGGCTTCAGGGCGGGACCGTAAGCCACGTGGGACATCAGAAGGCACATTGGGCCGGAACCGTAAGCCACGGGGACTCAAGAAGACTCAGGGCGGGACCCGTAAGCCAACGGGGATTCAGAAGAGCCTCAGGGCGGGACCGTAAGCCACGGGTGACTCGAAGGCTCAGGGCGGGACCATGAGCTAGGCGCAAACGTAATCTCTGGCTGGACCCATGAGCTACAGCCAAACGTAAACTCCTAGGGGCTGGAAACCTTGAATCTAGGCCAAACGTAAACTCCTGGGCTGGACCATGAGCAGGCCAAACGTAAGCTCTGCTGTACCATGAGCTAGGCCAAAGCGTTAGCTCTTGGGCTGAGACCATGAGCTAGGCCAAACGTAAGCTCTGGTCTGTAGACCATGAGCTAGGCCAAACGTAAGCTCTGGGCTGAACCATGAGCTAGTGCCCAAACGTAAGCTCTGGGCTGGACCATGAGGCTAGGCCAAACGTAAACTCTTGGCGGACCATGGAGCTAGGCCAAACGTAATCTCTGGCTGGACCATGAGTCTAGGCCACGGGTGCAGACACTTAGACAGGCATGGTCCCCCGGCGGGCATCCATGGTCCCAGTTCCATACTGTAACAGTGCGGCGCTGACAGAACGTATGCCGAGGCGCCGACGCTGACGACATCCGTAGGTGTGGTGACCCTCTGTGATCAGCCGCAGCGAGTTGGTAGACCTGGGAGGACCACGCCAGGGAGTGGAGTCTAAGGTGGCCCCTGGACTATACCCCGCCAGAGCCCCGCCACGAAAGCGGGATGGACTTGTCTTGCGGACCTCCCAGTGACACTACCCCTGACGTGCTACCTGTCGGAGACAGCCGGGGTACCGTAACAGAGAACACAGAACATAGGGAGAACATAAGCAGGGCAGGTAAAACGTACTCAGGAACACAGCAGGATACAGGAGGGATACAGCGTACACCACAGGATACAACAGGAACCGACGGGTAACACGACAGGTTACAGACCATGAACAGGTGCCGAGGCAGGACACATGGGAGGACAGGTCAGAGACATCAACGGAACAGGAACACGACAGAAGGTCAGGACTCAATGTCACAGACTGGACCATCATCTCCAGGTTTATAATCCAGAGGATACTGGCAGGAGCTCAAAGAATGGGACACAACCAGACACAAGCAAGAGGCTGTAACAGACTGCAATGAACTGACACCACAGAGTAGAGACAAGAACTTCCTCTTAAAGCCAAGGTCAGGGGTGAGAGGAAGGTGTGCACAGAACAGGCAACAAAAAAATTAGGCAGGAAGCTGCCGCGCTTCACGCTTAGGAAGGCACAGTGCACAGACAGGACCCAGGAAGCAACAAGACTGGACAGGACAAGGCAAGTACATAGCAGAAACACATGCTGCTGGGATCCCCTGCACAGGGAGCCCCAGAATAGGACATGGCAGGCACGGATATCAGGCCGACGGTCCAAGTGCAGGACCAGCGGCAATTAACCCGTGACAATACCATAGTCAGTGCTCTATTTTTCTGAAACAGAGCTTCAAATCTCCTGCATAGCCATAAAGTTCAATGAGAAAAATCTAGCTCCCTGCAGCCACCACTAGGGGAGGTCTGTGAGTTTGCAGCATACTATTCTATGATTGAGTTCAATGGATAATCTGTATAGAGAAACTTCTAAACTCCCTCTCATGGCTACTCAGAAATATGAATAATAAGAACATGTACACTTACCGGCCACTTTATTAGGTACACCTGTCCAACTGCTCGTTAACACTTAATTTCAATCTCCAATCAATGGCGGCAACTCAAGTGCCATTTAGGCATGTAGACATGTCAAGACAATCTCCTGCAGTTTCCACCGCTGTGCATCATTATGGGGAAGAAACAGTGATTTGAGTGCCTTTGAAACGTGCATGGTTGTTGGTGCCGAGAAGGGCTAGTCTGAGTATTTCAGAAACTGCTGTGATCTCCTGGATATTTCATTTTCATCACGCTACAACCATCTCTAGGGTTTACAGAGAATGGTCCCGAAACAAGAACAAACCATCCATCTAGGGCGGCAGTCCTGTGGGCGGAAATGCCTTGTTGAATGCCAGAGTCAAAGGTAATGGGCAGACTGGTTCGAGCTGATTAGAAAAGACAACAGTGTGACTCAAATAGCCATCCACCCGTTACAACGAAGTGTACGCACAGTACTTGCGACAAACTTTGAGTGCAGCATTAGTTACAGCCAGAATACACCACGGCCGGTGCCACTCCTTTCAGCTAATAACAGGACTGAGGCTCCAATTTGCCCCAGCTCATTGAAATTGGGACAGTAGAATACTTGGAAAACGTTTGCCTGGTCAGGATGAGTCATCGATTTCTAGCTGCGACATTCGGATGGTAGTTCAGTAATTTGGCGTCAACAGACATTAAAGCATGGATCCATCCTGCCCTTGTATCAACGGTTCAGGGCTGTGTGGAGGGGTGGTGTCATGGTGAGTGGGGAATATTTTCTTAGGCACTCCTTTGGGCCCCTTGGTTACCAATTGAGCATCGTAGCAACACGCTTTTTGAATCTATGCCACAAAGAAAATGAGCAGTTCTGAAGGCAAAAGGGGGTCCAACCCGTTTACTAACATCATGTAGTACCTAATAAAGTGGCCGGTGAGTGATTAATAAATATTGCAAACACAAAAGGGAGCAAGGATGAAAACTGTCTAGGATTATGACTTTCTTATGTTGCCCGATATGCAACCAATCAGAGCTCATAGTCAACCAACTTAGAGCTCATGTGCAACTAATAAGAGCCCCTAGGCAACCATCAGAGCCCATAGCAACCTATCAGAGCTCATAGCAAGCAATCAGAACTCACAGTAACCAACCAGAGCCCATAGCAACCAATCAGAGTTCATGGCATCCAATAAGAGCCCATAGCAACCAATCAGAACTCACAGTAACCAACAAGAGCCCAAAGCGACCAATCAAAGCTCATAGCAACCAATAGGCCCATAACAACCAAGTAAGAACCCATAGAAATCCAATGCACTCTGCTCCTTTCATTTTTCAGAGAGTCACAAATATGAAATTAATGGGGAGTCTCCGATCGGTTGCTATGGGACTCTGATTGGGATTGTCTATGGGACTCTGATTGGTTGCTATGGACTCCATGATTGGTTCTATGAGCTCTGATTGGTCTGCTATAAGCTCTGATTGGGCATGTATGAGCCTCTGATTGTTGCTATTAACCTCTTAATTGTTTACTATAACTCTGGATTGGTTCTATGGTTCTAATTGATTAACTATGAACTCTGATTGGTTGCTGTGATTTGTTGAAAGGATTACAAGGATCTCCTGATTGTTGCTGTGGGTTCTGATTGGTTACTATGAGCTCTGATTGGTTGCTGTGGGCTCTGATTGGTTACTATGAGCTCTGATTGGTTGCTGTGAGTTATGATTGGTTACTATGAGCTCTGATTGGTTGCTGTGGGTTCTGATTGGTTACTATGAGCTCTTATTGGTTGCTGTGGGCAACAAAGATAGTCTTAGACCTAGACAGTTTTTATAGATGAGGCCCAAAATGTCCAAACCAGCTTTCCATGTTACATAATTGGTATGATTGAAAAAGACACACGTCCATCAAGTTCAACCAAGGGTGGGGAAAAAGTGGATGAAGGGAGGGAGATAAGTAGAGATGGGCGAATTTCCCGAAATTCGTTCCGTTCACTTCGCCGAATTTCTCGCCAAAAAATAACTATCGATTCCGAATTACATCGTCATTCGTAATCACGATAAAAAACAGACGTATTTCCAGGGCTTGCACAGAGCCTGCAGGGTGCTTGAGAACGTTGTCCATGCTTAAATATGCAGAGGGCGCTTGGTTTGTCCTCCATACAATGTTGTGTTTTATTATGAACAATACGCACTGACTGCCAGCCGCTCTTAGAATCCCGCATCACTATGAAAAGTCCCTTGCACTTAAGGAGGGCAAATCTGAGCCAATAACTGAAAGCGGGAAAGTGCCTGAAAAAGTCATGCCAGCGAAAGCTGGGAAAAAACAAGCTGAGGGCTCAGGTGGCAACATCAGTGACAGATTGTGGAGGTGACGGCGGCAGCCACAGCAGCATGAGGTCAGACAGTGGCACAATGACATTTGGAGGTGGCAAAACAAAGGAGGAAACACAGAGTTTCACAATGACTGAGAGCGGAGGTCACGGCGGCAGCAGCATGAGGTCAGGCAGTGGCCCCAAAGACATTCTGGAGTGGCAAAAAACAGGAATAGTCACAGAGTGGCACAATGACAGAGAGTGGAGGTCACGGCAGCAGCCACAGCAGCAGCATGAGGTCAAGGTGGCACAATGAAAATTCGGGAGGTGGAAAAAAACCAGGAGTGGGCCCAAACCAGAGGGCACAATAAAAAGGGGGGGAGGGCACAAAAGTTGCCACAGCAGCGCATGGGGGTCAGAAGGGGGGGGGGGGCACAATGAAAATTTCTGGAGGGGGCAAAAACAGGAAAAAAGGTCCAGAGGGGGCACAAGGGACAGAGAGGGGAAAGGTCATGGCAGCAGCCACAGCGGCAGCTTTGAGGTCAGGGGAGTGGCACACTGACATTCTGGAGGGGGCCCAAAACAGGAGATAGGCCCACAGAGGGGCACAATGCCCGGGGGAGGGCAGGGAAGCAGCCACACGCAGCAAAAGGTCAGAGAGTGGCACAATGAATTTCTGGAGGGGGGGCAAAAACAGGATAGGCCCCAGGGTGGGGCACAAGGGACAATGTGGAGATAAAGGGCAGCACCCACGGGCAAAAGCATGAGGTCGGGGACAGTGGCACAATGACACAGGGGTTGGGTAGGGCAGCCAGCAGGGAGGTCAGACAGTGGCACAAGAAATTTGGAGGGGGCCCAAAAAAAACGGGAATAGAGAGTGACACAGTGTCTAGGTCACGGAAGCACCCACAGAAAAACAGAAATGAGGAAAAGACAGGGGCCCACAATAAACACAGTGTTTTGGTCACAGGCAGCAGCCCAGCAGCAGCAGAGGTCAGAGAGGGGCCACAATGACAGGGGTGTGGAGGGGGGTGGCAAACCAGTCCCGGGTAAAGAGGTTTGGGTTTGGGCAGATGGAGAAACTGTCGGGCAGATGTGTGGCATCGGCGGGGGGGCGGCATCAAAATTTTGTGGCTGAGGCAGGTAGTTTAAACCCAGACTCTTTTTCTCAATTTTGGGTGGGGCGTAAAGGGGTTTTTTTAAAAGTCTGACCCCCTAAGGGAAAGGGGTGTGTGGAAATCCGGGTGACCCACGCCTGATTATTTTACAAGGTCAGCCCTTTTAACTTTTTCCTGTGGAACAAGCGGGTTCCCTTGGGGAAACCCGGGGCCCCCCCGCCCCCACTAACACCCGCTCGGGATGCCACACAACTGGCCGGGCTGGACAGCTTCTCCACTGCAAACTGGGCAATTTTGCGGCCCCCACATCCATTTTGGCTGCCCCATTTAGCCCAGCGTTTCTTCTAACGGGGTGGGAAAAGTGTTTTCCCAAAAGTAGGCCACCACCTTTTGGGGTTTTCAGGGTCTCCCTCCAGGTCCTGCTGCTGCTTGGGGGCCGCCCTCCTCACTAGGCGGGTAAAAGGAAGCGCCCCATCATTGACCCGGGACTTGGGTTTGCTGCAGAGAAGCGGGTTACTGCCCCTGACCCCCCCCCCCTTCCCCTGGAGCCGCAGAAAGTAGAAAGTGAGCACTGAAAAACCCCCGGTCAGGGAACCTTTTCAAGGAGGGACAAAGCCCCCCATAGGCGGCACCCCAATGTTTAACGGAGGTTTTCCCCTATAGTTTTTTGAGTTTGTCCTCCCTCTCAATAGCGGGGAAAAAGGCTCCCATTTTAAACCGGTAGCGGGGGGCCCAAATGGGGGGAAAGAGCCAGTAGTCATCCCTCTGCTGGTTTCTGACTATTTGGCGGTCACAAACCAGGCAAAATCAGCAAGCTGGGGGCCCAAATCTGCACAAGTGACCCGAGGGGCCCCCTCCTCCTTTCCCCACTGTATACTCCCCACGGTGTTTGCAGGTCATCGGGCCTCCTTCCCTCATTCCATCTTAGCTCCTCCAGCTGCTCCTTTCCCCCTGGGTGGGAAAATCCACTTAAATTTCACCAAAAAATCCCTTTTGGGCTCCAAGGGTCCTCCCCTCCTCCTCCTCCATTTAGCCCCCAAACCGAATCATGTGGCCGCAAAATTTAGTCGCCACGTCTCCAGCCCCCTGCCCAGATAGATTTTTCAGCATCTTTTCCAGGACTAAAAGCAGGGAAATGACGTTATTCATGCGAAGCCCGGGGGGACAAACAAAAACCCACCTCCTCGAAAGGGCCTAAACAAACGGCAGGGTCCCCGCATGAGTTTCCCCAATGGTGACATAAAAGTTACACAGGGGAGTTCTCCTGTCCCCCTCGGATAAATAAAAAAAATCGTTAATGGCCTTTCTTTTCATAACAGTCGGCCCAAAACATGTGCAGGGGAATTAAAACGGGGGGGAAAAACATCGATATCAGAGTGTTTTTGGGGGAGGCCTTTTTCTGCCGCTGCAACTCGAGAAGGGTGTTCCTGGTTTTGTACGAATGGATAATTGCATGCACATTTTTCCGGGCCCTTTTTCAGAATTTTCCGGAAGATCGGGGGAAGGGTTCAGAACCTTTTTTCAAAAACCAGAGGGGGAAAACCCACGTGCCCCAAAGCAGGGCGCAGGGCCCATCCCCCCCCGGTGCACCCGCAAAAACCCCAAATGTTACCCCCCATTGTCCGTCACCAGGGTTTCCCCGATTTGCAGTTGGCGGGGGAGAAAACCACCCCATTTCCCATTTCTTGCTGCATGCGGCCCGGGGCTTTCCCCCCCTTGTGACTTCGTTCGCCGAGGCCCAAACCCAGGTGTAGAACTGCATGACACCCCCTGTGCCCTACAAGTGGGATGGAGCGTACTTTTGGAAGCTGAGATGGTGGTGGAGGAGGAGGAGGCGGGGCATTGGGCAGGAGCCGAGTTTGACAAAAGTGGAGGAGAAAGCGCGTCTCCTGTCCAAGTTGTTGGTGTGCCTGGGGCCCAAAATTCATTCCCCCCAGTGAGCCTAAAGGACAAAGTAAATGGCCCTGACCGTAAATTTTCAAAACTCCAGACGTCCGCGCTGCCGTGCCCCCTTGGAAAAAAACCATAAACTCAAGGACTGGCCCCCCTTCTTTTTTACATATTTTTTGAAGTGCTGGGACTGCCTTTTTGGAAAAGAAATTAAGGCTTGGAACTCTCTAAACTCGGGTGGGGACAAGCCCTTAGTTCTCTGAACGGTTTCAGAGGGCCACCATTTGGAAAGGGAGGGACCCGGGAGTACCATCAACTTGGGACGGGGGCATGGTCAGTGGTTTCACCTTAGGATGGTTTTTGGGCGCATACTGTTTTTCCCCTTTGCAAACGCCTCGCCCAACACTGCTGGCGCCAAAGAGTAAACGAGGAGGGAGGGGCCTCTGGACCGGAAGATGATGTCAAAAAGAAACAGCTCCTTTTTGCAGGGGGGTGGTGGAGCCTTGCTGGCTGCAAATGGCATGCGTGCCAAATGGGCGCTGCTTTCGGGTGCTGTTTGCTGCGGCGGCAGGAGGACCAACCCCATCTGGGGAAAACCAGTTTTTTTCCCAGGCCACCCCTTTGGGGACGGCCTGCTTGTTGTTGACGCCGGCCGTGGTCCAACCCTTTGCCCCCCTGGGCCACGCTTCACTTTTGCTTACCCCGATTCTCCAAAAACCCAATTTGGCTCCTCCCGGGGCTTTTGCAAAAAACTGCCACACCGCCGGGGTATCAGATTTTACCGCTTAAAACCCCGCACTGAGTGACTACTTTCGCCCCGCCCCTCGGGGGGTTTTTGGGGCCCCTGTGGGCCCCCCTACTTCCTTGGGCCTCGAAGTGGGGTTTTTTTACTCCGTGGCCGCTTGGCCCTCCCCCATCTCATTTGGATCCTGTTGGGACCTTCGGGCCAAAACGACCCACTTGCTGGCTGCGCCCCCTGCCCGAAAGTCAAAAATGACGCCCCCTTCCCTGACGATGTTTTAAAACCCTTTCCCCCACTGGTCCCAAGTGGGGGTTTGGGGGTACATCATCAACTATTTGTGTTTTATTGTCACTGGGTTTTCCTCAACACCGGCCCTTTGGGGAAAAGGGAGAGGCTGACCCCTCACAACATGACCCCCATGCCACTCTCAAAAATCTATACCCTTTTCCGCCCCACTGCCCAAAAACAAAGGGGGGATTTGGGCCCCCCCTTCGCTGCCAAGTAGCTGCTGAAATGCCCTCCTCAAATTGTTTATTTCCCCGCTTTAAAGGGGGCGCTGAGGGCCCCAAACCCCATAGTAATCTCTGGCCCCAAGGGGGAAACCCGGGTGGGCAGAGGGGGGTTGAGGGGCAGGTTAGGGCCCCTGAAACCCCCTCCCGGGCCATGCCAACTAAAGGGTTGTGTCCCAGTTTCCCCCCGACTCTTGGCTGGGGTTGTTTAATTCATCTGGGAGAAAAATTGATGACCTAGTAACCAAAACAAAAACCCTTGGGTTTTCTAGTCGATACACGGCCGCCCAGATGACAGCGGCATTGTGGCCCCCACCGAGTGGGCCACTGTTGCGACGTCCCTTGCTGTGCTGCGAACGGGGGCCCGGGGAAAGTTTGTGCCCCTGCCCCTCGAAAGGGGAAGAAGCCTGCCAAAACCCCCTCTGTCCCCCCAAATTTTTTGTTCTAAAAAAGTAAAAACCTGTTTTATGAAAATAACTGGATAAGAAAAAATACACACCCTGAAATTTTACGCCAAATGAAAAATGTAACAAGCTTTTGGGAACCCCTTTGGAAAATTTAAATTTGCGGGCCTCCCCAAATGGGCGGAAAAAATTTTTTGTTAATTGCCGTTTTAAAAAATCTGTGTTTTTACTTAATAAAAAAGACAAAAGGGGTTAAATTTAAACCCTTGGTTGAATTTAAAGCTTACAAAGTTCTTCTGTGGGGGTGAAAAACAAAGTTTCTTTTACTTTAGTACAAATGCAGAAAAAACGTTAAAAATTTAAACCCCGGATGTAAAATTTCGCAAAAAATATTGAGCAACCCAAACCTAGCTTTTTTAGCGGGTTTCAATTGCGTGTTTTCTACGGGGGCACAACAAGAGAGAAAAATTTTAATTTAACCCTTTTCTTGTGAATTAAAGGGACAGGAAAAATGTATATATTTTGGCGGTGGGAAAAAACGGTTTTTTGGAGTCACCCCAGCTGAAAAACAACGCTTAATTAAACCCCCGGATATAAATTGCCCCCAAAATTGAGCCACCCCAAAAATAGTAGCTTTGTAGCGTGTTACAAAGGCGTGTTTTTTTCGCTACCAAACCCAAAAGATAAAATTGTAATTAACCCCTTTTCTTTTGAAATTTTGTAGAGGAAAAATTTATTTATTTTGGCGTTAAAAATTTACGGGTTTTTGGGATCAAACCCCAGCTGAAAAAAAACGGGTTTAAATTAAACCCCTTGGGTGTAAATTGCGTCAAACAAAAATTTAGCCACCCCAAACTAGTTTTCTTTGTAAACGTGTTACAATTCCCTTTTTTTAAGCACACAACAAGGATAAAATTGTAATTAACCTTCCCTTGTGGGAATTTTGCTACAGGAAAAATGGGTATTTTTTGGGTTGAAAATTTTATGGGTTTCTTGGGATCACCACAGCTGAAAAACAACGCTTAAATAATCCCTGGATGTAAATTGTGCAAAAGAATTGAGCAGCCACAAACTACTAGCTTTAAAGCGTGTTACAATTGCGTGATTTCTATGCCACACAACAAGAGATAAAATTGTAATTAACCTTTGCTTGTGAATAGGCTACAGGAAAAATGTATATATTTTGGCGGTGAAAATGACGGTTTCTTGGGATCACCACAGCTGAAAAACACCGCATGATTAACCCCTGGATGTAAAATGCGCCAAAAAATTGAGCCACCACAAACTAGTAGCTTTGTAGCGTGTTACAATTGCGTGTTTTCTACGCCACACAACAAGAGATAAAATTGTAATTAACCTTTGCTTGTGAATTAGGCTACAGGAAAAATGTATATATTTTGGCAGTGAAAAAGACGGTTTCTTGGGATCACCACAGCTGAAAAACAACGCTTAATTAACCCCTGGATGTAATTTGCGCCAAACAATTGAGCAACCACAGACTACCAGCTTTGTAGCGTGTTACAATGGCGTTTTTTTTTACGCTACACAACAAGAGATAAAATTGTAATTAACCTTCGCTTGTGAATTATGCTACAGGAAAAATGTATATATTTTGGCGTTGAAAATGACGGTTTCTTGGAGTCACCACAGCAGCAAAACAACTCTTAATTAACCCCTGGATCTAAATTGCGCAAAAGAAATGAGCAGCCAAAAATTAAGTGGTATTTCGATTGTAAAAACGCTGTTTCTTTAACTGAATACAACAGCAACAGGCTTAGATAACCCTTGGATATTCAATGTGCTGTGAGCAGATAGCATTAACATGTATATGCAGCTGCAGTGGATGCACACTGGACTTCAGATCCAATACCCCACAAAATCAGAATTAGAACATAAGAGAAGCAGTCTCTGAGACAAGCTGTGACACCCCCAAAAAATCGCTGTATAAAAGTGAGTTCTTTAGTATCAGCTATCATAAGCAGCCGCGGCAGCAACTTCCCTACACAGCACAGTGAGAGTGGTATGAGCTCCCAGCGTCGCGCACGGACTTATATAGTGCGGTGACGTCACAGAATCCCGCCGGTCTCTGATTGGCTTCATCTCTGCACATGTCATGCAGTCTATGCCCTTCTGCCTCCCAGAGTGCTTTGCCCCATGTAGCGCCATGTGCTCGCAGCCATTTTATCAATCAAAAGCACACTTCGGTCCCGCGAAGTCCCCCAACCTTCAACTTCGTTCAGAACCGAAGTTTTCCTGAAATTCTAAACGAATTCCACTTCGTTAGAATCAATTAGCCCATCTCTAAAGATAAGGAGTTGTTTAAGCCTAGTTTCCTCTACTGGTGAAGGCTTTGAAACCCATAAGGCAAGAAACAATCTACTCTAAGGAAGATTTCATGTCTGATCCCAGAGTTGCCAACAGACTGGATCTAGAATTTTATACGGCCACATACGTTTTAATATTTGTTAGTTTCAGGTAGTTATCTGAGGGCCCGTCCCCACGGCTTTGGTTTTCAGTAGGTTTTACAGATTGTTTTGAGATCCTGAGCTTGAATCCTGCAAAGGACAATATCTGGATGCAGTTTGCATGCTCTTCTCATACTTGCATGCATTTGCTCTTTATATTTTCACTTTCTCCCCCATACTCTGGAAACACACTGACATGATAAATTGATAAATTGAAATTTAGATTGTTACACCCAATGGGAACAGGGGCTGATGTAAGCGATGAGAAACTCTGTATAGCACTGCGGAATATATTGCTGGTATATAATTGTATAAGACAATTTTTAGGTAAAGGCCTTTTTTAGGTAAAGAACAAGGATCTATCAAAGCTTTATCTCCATAATACAAATTTGTGGAAGTGTATCATGGCACCAAAAAAAAAAGATTTCTGAGGACCACAGAAGAAGAGTTGGTGCTGTTCAGGCTGGAAAAGTTTACAAAACTATCAGTGAAAACTTTGTATCCTACCAAACCTCAGTTCGAAAGATTGCACATAAATTGAGGTAATTTGAAAGTGTTACCTTTCCTAAGAGCAGCCAACCAACACAGATCAAACTAAGAGCAAGATGTCTAATAGTCTTTGAGGTGAGAAAGGAACCCAAGGTAACCTCTAAGCAATTAAATATCTCAAATGATGGGGACAGTAAAAATAAGCACTTTTGTAATTGGTTTGCCTGACCTAAGTCACTTAGTATAGTAGATATGAGCTAAACTGTGCATCTATAGGTATTCCTGCAGCTGCTGGTTGGGACTCGACCCCTTTTCTGTGATTGGCTGACTGACATTTCATTCAGCTTGTTTAAACACGCCCCCAGACAGGAAACGCCCCCTGCGCGGTGATTGGCTGCCCTCACTTTGTTCTTACTCCCCTCTGAGCTGTTGATATTAAAACTAAGTGGCCTCAGCTTCTCTGTGCTCCTATCCCAGCTCTATGTTAAGGATCTGGGCAATTAGATTCACTCTCCCCTCATATAACACAGCTTTATACAGTCTGCTCCCATCACCCATAGAACACAGCCTTATACAGTCTGCTCTACCTGCTGCCTGATAACAGGGGGGGAGGGGGGGGAGTGTGCATTCCTAACATTTGTTTCATCAGTTCAGGCTGTATGTATGACTGCTTACAGCAATAAGGGTGTTCTGGTTACAGCAATGAGGGTGTTACAAGTAGCTTGTGGAGCCTGAAGCTGAAGTCTCTTGCATACATAGGAAGCATGCATGAGGCTGCAGAGCTATCCTCTCCAGACATCCTTCCCCTGCCACTGCACACACAGAATGATGATGTCACAGCTCTTCAGAGAGGGGAGACACGCTTCCTGGCAGGAGAGACATGCCTACAGAGAAGAGAGACTCAACCCTGGATTTCATACTGAAACTGATATTATTAGCTCAAGTGTCCGAAACCTTCACACTATAAAACCCCTTTAAGTAAAGTTAATGTTTAGGAGGACACCTGGTAATTGGTATATGTGGGACATCGAAAGAAAAACTGCCTGTGTGCCAAAAAAAGTCTTAGG
The DNA here is from genome assembly GCA_025379985.1 of Phyllomedusa bahiana. Lineage (NCBI taxonomy): Eukaryota > Metazoa > Chordata > Amphibia > Anura > Hylidae > Phyllomedusa > Phyllomedusa bahiana. Next base: position 54,920 of record JAODAL010017779.1, read on the forward strand.
CTATGTCTACACTGCAATGGACAAAAAACTCCCTTTAAAACAATTAAAAAAACGTTCATGAAACTGATTTCCGGGTCCACTGCCTTTTAAAAAACGTCTTTTTTTTGGGCGCATTTTTTTTTTTTTTTGGAGCTTTTTTTGGAGCTTTTTTTGAAGCTTTTTGTTTCTTTTTTTAAAAATGTATGCACCAAATTAACCCCTTGGGTTTTTGAAAAACTACACCCTACGGGTGGAGTTAACTTTTAAAGTAGTCACTTCCTTTAGATAAACTGTAGCCTTTTTGGGCAGATGCCATTGTTTGTGTTTTTTTTGGGGGCCTTGCGTGCTACTATTTTTAAAAAATTTTTTGACAAGATTTTTGGGCCCAAAACCCAAAAAAACCCACATTACAAAAGCATTCACAAGATTACTGAAATTTAGCGTAAAAATCTGAAAAAGAAAAAGGATTTTAGCGCCAAAATCTACAAAAACCATTATTGCGCCAATTCCGTAAAAAAAACCCTTTTTTTTTTAGTTTCAAAAGGGCGAGATCCTTTTTTACCCCAAAAATTTTTTTAAAGATATTCGGGGCGGGCGAAATCCGAAAAAAAGTTTTTTTTTGGGGCCGAAAAAGCGAGAAAAAATTTTTTTAATAAGCGGCAAAACGGGAAAAGGGATAGGGAATTTTAGAAACCAAAAAAATTCCGTAAAAAAAAGGGAACCCTGTCCCCAAAAAATACTTAAAAAATGTATTTTTTTGGGTCAAATGCAAAAGATCGCTTTATTTTTTGTAAAAAAATTTTTAAAAAAATTACGGTTTTTAACAACAAATCCAAAAAAAATTGGTTTCCCTGGCCCCCGAAATCCAAAAAAAAATTTTTTTTTTGGCATAAAATTTTAAATCATATTATTAAGGGGAAAAATTTTTGTAAAATCCCAGTTTTTTACCCCAAAAACCATCAAAAAACGGTTTCCCTTGGCCCTAAATCCGAAAAAAAAAACGTTTTTTTTTCCGCGTCCACAGGGGAGAACTTTATTAGGCCCAAAAAAATTTTTTCCCGTAAAGGATTTTAGTGCCAAATCCAAAAAAAAAGCGGTTTTCTGGCACAAAAATCTGAAAAAAAAAGGTTTTTTTTAAGGGGCCAAAAAGCGAGAAAATTTTTAATTAGCGCCAAAAAAATTTTTAAGGGGAGGATTTTTACAAAAAAATTTCCGTAAAAAAACGGATTTTTTGGCCCCCAAAAATCTGTTAAAAAAAACTTTTTTTTGGTGTCGGTTTTTGGGGAGATAACTGTTTTTAGCCCCAAAATTGTTAAAAAAAGGATTTTGGCACCATTTTCTGTAAAAAAAACGGATTCGCCCCCAAAAATCCATAAAAAAAAACATATTTTTTTGGGCGCCCAAAGCAAAGATAACTTTAAAACGTTAAAATCGAAAAAGAAAATTATTTTATGCCAAAATCCAAAAAAAAACGGATTCAGGGGCCCAAAAATCCGAAAAAAAACGGTTTTTTAAAGCGTCAAACGAGAAAACTTTTTTTAGCCCCAAAAATTGGGTTAAAAAAAGGAATTTTAGCACAAAATTCTGTAAAAAAAACGGATTCTGGCCCCAAAATCTGTAAAAAAATTTTTTTTTTGGCTTTAAAAAGCAAATAATTTTATAAGTCCCAAAAATCGGGTAAATAAAAAAAAAAAAAGGATTTTAGCCCCAAAATCCAAAAAAAAACGTTTTTTTGGGGGCAGAACGAGATAAGCGCCAAAATAGGTTAAAAAAAGGGGTTTTAAAAGCACAAAAATTTCCGAAAAAAAAGTTTTCCCTGGCCCAAAAACCCAAATAAAAAAACTTTTTATATATGAATTGCGAAAAAATTTTTTACCCGGCCAAAGCATGATAAATTTTATTAAACAAAATTTAACAACAAGGAAAAACATCAGACACTTGAAATCTGATTTGAAAATTTAAAAAAACCTTTTTATTAACACCCTTTTATAGGGGGGATTTTTGGGTCCCCTTTGGGGGGGTTTTTTCTTTAAAAAAAATTGCGGGGGAAAACGCGCCAAAAACAACCCAAAAGACTTTCCTTGGCCTTTTTCCCCATAGTCTCCTTGAGTAAATTTTCTCCCCGGTTTCGGCTTTTTTGAGCATTTTTTACAAAATACGACCATTAAAAAAAACGACAAAAAAAAGGGCTCAGTGTAGACAAAAGGACGTTTTTACAATAGAGTCCTATGGGAGATGTTTTACGGGTCTTTTTTCCCAGCTTTTTTTAAAAAACGAAAAACGCTGAAAAAACGGGGCATTTTTCTGTGCATGTAGACAGAGCCTTAGGGCCTTTTTAAAAAAGGCATAATAAAACCATGAAAATTGGCCGGGGCACTTTTTGGGATAGAGCTACATATATGTCTTGTAAATTTTCCCAATTGATTTAGACACGACCCCCCTTTTAGTGGGGCAGACAAAATTTTAGGTTTTTTTGGGTGGAAATCATTCTTTTTTTGGGGCAAATGCTTTTGGAATGTGTTTACATGTTAACTCCAAATTTTTCAAACTTTTAAACCCAGGGAAAAGAAAAATGGGCAGCAACTTCTTCATACAGTAAACTTTGGGCATTATTTTTGCATTTTTGGGAAAGGCTTGCCATCAAATTTATCAAGCAAAAAAATTTTAAAATTTTACCAGCAAATTCTAAGGAAAATGTCCAAGGGTGAAAACTCAAAAGAACAAGGTTTTAAACGCTTTGTGCGCGTTCGACCCCAGGCCGCAAGCACTCCCCTTTTTCCGCCTACGCTTATTTCCCCGCGCTAAGCCCCAGGGCTGCTGTTTTCTCACCTGCTCCTGTCCTTCTTCCCTCCCCACAGGTTTCGCACCTCTGGGATCTTCCTCCCCCCTAGGGGCGCGCGCACAAATTTTCTCTGCATTTAAAAAGGGGCCCGCGCGCAAAAGGGGAAAAATTTCTCCTCCAATCCCATTCCTGCAAGGGGGCTTTTTTAAGGGCGCCACTTCCCCGCTCTTTTTTCCCCAGTTGTTGGTGTCCTTAAAATTTCTTTTGGGTTCCGTCTACGTCTTAAAGTCAGTCCCACATTTCCTGCCATACTTTTGCATCCGTGAAGTTTTATGCTTCCTCAGTCGGTTTTCCGGGCATTCCCCTTTTCCAGAATTCCTTTCCCAAAGGGGAAGGTTTTTTTTCCCGTGGGGTTTTTTTCTCGTACCTTTTTTCCAGCTGAGAAGAACTACCGGGTGTCCCCGGGAAAAGAGAACTTTTTGGGCCCTTAAAAATGGGCCCCGGGGGAATGGCGACACCTTTTTGGGGGGGTGCCCTTCACCCCCCATTACCATTTACACGGGCCCCTAAAACCTCTTTTATCGCAGACGCCCGTCGCCTGAAAACCTCGCCAGGCCCAAATTTTTGGGCCCTTATTCTTTCCCTCAAACCCCTTTAAATTCAAAACCCGCACTTCCGACCCCTGGGCCCAAAAATGTCAAGGCAGAAGGGGAAATTTTCCAGGGCTGGGCCGCTGAAAATTTTGCACCAGATTTTCCCCAGTTTTTCGTCCCTCCTGAACGCCCTTGCGGGCATAAAAACGCGGGAAGATCCCTCCCCGGGAGGACCCTTTTTGCGCTTCCCCACTTTAAAGGGGGGGAAATTCCCGTCCCCCGGGGCCCTGGGATCTCGGATTGCCGGGCACCCAGGATATCCAATCCTTGATCTGATAGCCCCCAAAAAAATTTCTGGTGGCCCCTCCCCTCGCGCAGGGGGGCTAAAAAAACTTTGTGGCCGCTTGGGCCCAACTGTGCACAAAAAAAAGAGCCCCCGGGTTTAGACCCTTTTCCCGGGTTTTCCAAAAACCCCCTTCCAGTATCAAATCCCAAACCCTTTTTCCCCCCCATTTCTATGGACTTCGTTACGGGGGCCCTTTCCCCCCTCTGAGGGGTGTTCCGTCCCTCTGGGGCGTGGTTGGGCCGTTTTTTCCCCAAAAAGGCGCATTTCACACTGCTCCAGGGCTTTTCCCTCGGCTTCCCCAGTTGGGGGAACCCCGTTCCCTGAAAAACATCTTTCCCTCTGCCCCAGATGCCCGCCAACAATTTTTTTCGGATAGAGGGGTCCCCTTCACCTCTTTTTTTTCGGCGGACCCTCTGTTCCCCTTTTGCAAAATTTAAAAAGGGCTTTTCCCTCAGCCCATCACACACAGTCCAATGGTGAAGGGGGAACGGGGTCAACCAACCATGGGGAAAATTTTCTGCGCCAAAATTTTCCCTTTTGCCCATCAAGATGACCCTTTGGGGTCTATTTTCCCCTTTTCTGAGTTTTGCATACAAAACCAACCAGAATCCCCCGGGGGAAAATCTCCTTTTTACGTGGGGTTTTTAGGAAGCATTCTCTTCTTCCTCTGCCCAAATCTCGATTTCCCGGAAGGGTTTTTAGCACCAAAACCCAAACGCGACTTTTTTTTTCCCACAAATATGGCAGCTTTCCCCTCAAAACCTCTTCAAGCTTTTGCCCCCCAAATTTTAAGAAAAAGCGGGTAAAGACGGAAGGCACCCCCGTTTTCCACCTGGGGAAAAAAGTTTGGCTCTCCCTCCAATCCATCCCCCTCCAAGTAAAAAAGCTTTAAGTTTTTCTTCACGCAAACCCCGGGCCTTTCCCCAACCTACACAGGAAACAACCCGGGAAACCAACAAACTCCGGCTACCCCCCCCTTCGATCCCAAATTCCATTTCACTTTTCCCCCTCCTGAAGCCCTATTCTCAACCATAACTCCCACAAGAGGGTTTTTTCCCCGCCACACCCCCCAGTTTTTAAAAAAACCTATAGGGGGGAATGAATCCTGGAAAATGAAGCAATCCAGAGGTAAAAAACAACCAAACCTTTATCGATTGGAAGGGGTTTTGGGCCCTGAAAAAAAATCCCCGGGGGCCTCAAGAAAATGTTCAAAGCTCCTAAGCTCATCCAATTTTTTCACAGGGTTTTCCGAGGGGGGAGGGGGCCTTTAAGGGGGAAGGGGGGGGACTGGGAACGGGTTTGTGTTGTGGTTTTTTTTACCTTCCCCAGGGGCCCCAAACACTTTCCCCCCCTGGCTCTGCTTAATTTTCCCCCGCTGCCCCCAGGGCGCTGTTTTTTTTCACCTTTCTCCCGTCCCGCTTCCTCCTCAGCAGGGGAGCACCCCCTTTTCCTCTTTTCCCGCCCCCCAAAAGGGGGGGCAAAAGGGAAAATTTTGTTCCGCATTTAAAGGGCCAGCGCGCAAAAGGGAAAATTTCCCCCTCCAATCCCCCTTCCTGCAGGAGCTTCTTAAAAGGAGCCACTTTCCCGCCCCTGTGCCCAGTTTTACGTCCTTTACCTTGCAAAGGTTTTCCCGCTACGTCTTACATCATCCTAAAGTTTCTGCCCTGCCGGGATCCGTTTTCTTCCGCCTATCTCTTCTGCTGACTTTGTTCCAACCCGCCTGCCAGCATCCTGTGGTGCCTCCTGTTTTCCGGGCCTATTCGTGCAACCACTTCGGCGTCACCGCGGGGGCCTTTTACTAGGGAAAAGCCCGGGGGTTACCCTGCACAAGCCCTTCCCGCTTGGGGTGAAGAAAAGGGGGGCCCCTTAACTCCCTCCTGGGCGTGGTACCCAACCCCCCCCTGCGGTGACCAGTGAACCACTACTCTCGCCATGATTTGTGACACAAGGTGAAAAGCAAGACAACAACCCTCTTCAAAAGGGTTTTTTTTAAAACTAAAATGGCTAAAAAAAAAAAAATTAAAGTCCAACAAATCCAAAAATTTATAAATTTATAAAACATGGGGGAAAAAAAAAAAATTTTTAAAAAAAATCCCCAACCTCAAAATAAACCATAAAACATATAAAAAAGGGAAAAACTTTCCAAAGGGGCTTTTTCTGCCCCTAAAAACCCCTCCGATTAACAGCTGGACCATTTCCCCCCTCTTGATTTAAAATCATACAGGGAAAAATTTTGTACCCCTACTTACTCATGGAACCAACCCCCTTACTTTTTAAAAACAATTCACCCCCTTTTATCAAAAAATCAAAAGTTACTTCATTAAATCTTGGGATAAAAAGGGGGGGCCCCAAAAAACGGCAATCTCACCTTTAAAGGGTTTGCGGGCCCTAAAAAATCAAATCACCCCCCTAGTTTCCTTTTTTTGGGAAGCGGACAACCATCAAAAAATGGATTCAACCGTCAGGCCCGGGTCAGGCACACGCAGACCAAACGGGAGGCGATTTATTTTTGGGCCCAACCACTGTCCCTGGCTTTTTTGGTGCCCGACTCCTTAAAGGGGCGGCCCCAACCAAAGACTGACTACCAATTAATCAAACAAGACACGATAACGAAACAGAACACAATAAAGAGGGGGGGCAACTACCAGGTCAATACCGGGGCGGGGCCGCATCAAAAAAACAGCGAGAGAGAAAAAGTAAAGAACACAGGTCAGATACCAAAAAGGTTTAAAAGAAAGGAAAACAACCAATAGGCAAAACCCACCTCTATAGCAGAAAAGGAGGGAAATTAAAAGGACCCCTTTAAAAATAGGAAACAAGGGGACACGGGAAACAAGGTGTTTGGTAAAAGAAACACAAAACTAATAGGAAAACAACCTGTCTTTCAAAGGAGAAACACGGTTAACTGAAAGAGTGCTGGAGGATTCCGGGCCCACGGGGGGGCCAGGAAATAAATTTTACCTACAGAGAAAAAAGGGCCCCATTCCCACTGAGGAAAAAAGAAACAAGGTTTTATTTTAAAAAACCCAATGGCTTATTCGTACCACCCGGGCCCGGGGGCGACCGGGACCCAAAAAGGGCCAGGGGTGTGTCAGGCACAATCATGACACAACCCCTCCTCTTTCTACTCTCCCATTTACACAATTGTCTCCGAAAAAAAGTTTTGGGGTTTTCCCCTATCCCCCCTTTAACCATTTCTTAAAAACCCCCCCCCCCCCCTATCAATGCCCTTAACACTTTAAATCTCCCAAATAAAACGGAAATTTTTTTCCCTCCCAAATTTTCCATCCTCTCCGACTTACTAGATCAGAGGAGGCTGTTGCTGTGCAACTGCTTTAAACAAGCCTCTGGTCTCTCATCTGACAATGCACACATGTGAGTTTGATTATGTGGGAGTGGTTGATTGCTAGCTCTCTATAAAGCAGAGTTTTACTTTGTGGCTGGCTACTGTGTATACTAGCAGTTGAGAGAGTTGTTAGAACCCTGTTTCTCTTTAGTTCTCTATGGCATCTGTTCTGCCGTGAGTCTTGCAATGTGTTTAGGCTTGGACAGGCCCAATGGGGAGTCAATGAAACCCCCAGTGGGCCCCGATCTCCATTGGCAGCAGGTCCAAGCAGCACATTGGTGTGTTGTATACCTACATGGGGCTATATATCTAACTATCTACCTACCTACAGAGGGCGTAAATACCTAGCTATCTACAGGGAACTGTATATCTACCTACAGGGGGCATATATACTAGTCACAAAAAGGTAGATATATTTGGATTTTGTTTGAAAGTTCAGGATTTTTTTAAATGAACTAAATTAGATAATCTATTGATTTTAAAATGCACATGTCCAACTGTTCAATGTTTCAGATGTTTTGGACAACTTGTTGATCTTGTATCAAGGAGCTTAATGGCAAATTTCCAAACAGGTGTTTGATCCGTGAACGCCCAATAAATTTAGGGGATCAATTTGAATTGGGATTTAAACAGTCCTCCTCATCCTGCAGTTCACATTTTGATATCATGAGACCAAGATGACAGCTAACAATTGATCAACAGTACCTCGCCATTGTGAGGCTTCAAGCAGGATACTTTCAGATGGAAATGGCCACTGAGCTTAAAGTATCACATAGTGTCATCGGGTTGCATCAGAGAAAAAAGGGACTGGAAGAGTCACAGAAAGGCAAGGAAAATGGACGGTCCTTATGGCTCCACACACACTGGACTGCTTCATTGTAACCTCAATGCCCTGCGGAACCGGATGATGAATGCTGCACAGGCACATCTATGGGAGGTGAGAGGCACCAAATGTCACATAAGACCATTTGTAACCATTTACACCAGTGTGGTCTGCATGCTAGATGACTGACCACACCATCAGACATAGGCATCGTTATCTCGCATGGGTCAGGGAGCATCTTCTCTGGATGAGGGACCAATGGTCCTTAATGCTGTTCAGTGATAAAAGTCCATTTAGTCTGTGCAGAAATGATGGCCACCAATGATGCTAGAGACATCAAGGAGATTGCTATGCATCAGCAAAATTGGGCACATTACTGCTGGAACAGCCAGACCAAGGTAAAAGTTTTTTTATCTGAGCCTGAATTGTCGTAGTGGGATTCGAAAGTGCCAAATTTATGACCTGCAGAAGAACAGGTTCATACATTCTGGAGCATTCGACACTGCTTTACAGCTATTTAGAACTGGCCTCTTTGCACCTAGATCACACATGTAGCCCCATGTCTTTTCCAATTTTGTCAAGTGAGACAAAAATTCTTGAACAATTTTGCTGCATGGAATGATTTGTTACAATTTGTACTAATGAAAGATGGCCTACAAATGGGCAAAAAACAAATTTCGAAATGGGTACACTTCATAACTTGTTAGATTAATTAACAGTTTTAAGTCATGTGGATACTAATATAGTGTAGGTATTTTTGTGTGTGTCTAATTATCACAATTTATTTTTTACTAAATATTTATTTATATTTATTATTTAATTTTATTTATTCTTTATTTTTATTACACTTTTATATTCATTTTCTTTTTTAACTTATCTTTTTACTCCCCAGTAAGGGAGAAAGTTTTTACATTTAAAAAAAAAAATCTCCGGACATCTCCTGCAGCTGCAGTGGCCAGCCCGTCCTCATGCTTCAAGCAGCCGCAATACTCCCCCAGGTACCCATACTCCAGGCGTGTCCTAGTGATTATAGTATCCTCACTGTAAAGTACCAGACTACATAGTTTGAAATAAGGAGGAAAGCAGCAAATATCTCTATGAATGAAAAACTGTACTGATGTGTGTGTCTGAGTGTGGTGTTGTGTGGTGTAGTGTGTGTGTCTGAGTGTGTGTGGGTGTGTGTCTGATGTCTGTTGTGTGTGGTGTGTGGTGTCTGTGTGTAGTGTCTGAGTGTGTCCAGATTGTGTGTGACTGAGTTGTGTGTGTGTGAGTGAGTGTCTGTGTGTGTCTGAGTTGTGTTGTGTGTGTCCTGAGTGTCTTGTGTGTTTGTCTTGTGTGGTCCTGTAGTGTGTCTGATTGTGTGTGTGTGTGTGTGTGGTGTGTGTTGTGTGTGTCTGAGTGTTTGTGTGTGTGTGTCTGATTGTGTGTGTGTCTGAGTGTGTGTGTGTCTGAATGTCTGAGTGTGTGTGTGTGTGTGTGTGTGTGTGTGTGTCTGAGTGTCTGTGTGTGTGTCTGAGTGTGTCTGATTGTGTGTGTCTGAGTGTCTGTGTCTGAGTGTCTGTGTGTGTGTGTGTCTGAGTGTGTCTGATTGTGTGTGTCTGAGTGTCTGTGTGTGTCTGAGTGTGTGTGTGTGTTTGTGTGTGGTCCTGGTGTCATGAGTGTGTGCTGTTGTCCTTTGAGTTGTGTCTGTGTCTGAGTGTGAGTGTGTGTTGTCTGATGTTGTCTGAGTTTGGGGTTTTCCGTGGTGTGTCTGAGTGTGTGTCTGAGTGTCTGTGTGTATGTCTGAGTGTCTGTGTGTCTGTGTGTCTGAGTGTCTGTGTGTGTGTCTGAGTGTGTGTGTGTGTGTGTGTGTGTCTGAGTGTGTCTGATTGTGTGTGTGCCTGAGTGTGTATGTGTGTCTGAGTGTCTGTCTGTGTGTGTGTCTGAGTGTCTGTGTGTGTGTCTGAGTGTGTCTGAGTGTGTGTGTGTGTGTGTGTGTGTCTGAGTGTGTCTGATTGTGTGTGTGCCTGAGTGTGTGTGTGTGTGTGCCTGAGTGTGTATGTGTGTCTGAGTGTCTGTCCCTGCGTGTGGTCCCTGAGTGTCTGTGTGTGTGTCTGAGTGTGTCTGAGTGTTGTGAGTTGTGGTTTGTGTCCTGAGTGTGCTGATAGAGTGTGTGCTAGTGTGTAGTGTGTCTAGTGTCTGTGTGTGTGTCTGAGTGTCTGTGGTTTGTGTCTGATGTGAGTCAGAGTGTTTGGTGTGTGTCTGAGTGTGTGTGTGTGTGTCTGAGTGTGTTCTTAGTTGTCTGTGTGTATGCTATGTCTGTGTGTGTGTCTGAGTGTCTGTGTGTGTGTCTGTGTGTGTCTGAGTGTGTGTCTGTGTGTGTGTCTGATTGTGTGTTTGCCTGAGTGTGTATGTGTGTCTGAGTGTCTGAGTGTGTCTGATTGTGTGTGTCTGTGTGTATGTGTGTCTGAGTGTCTGTGTGTGTGTCTGAGTGTCTGTGTGTGTGTCTGAGTGTGTGTCTGAGTGTCTGTGTGTGTGTCTGAGTGTCTGTGTGTGTGTGTGTCTGAGTGTGTGTGTGTGTGTGTGTGTGTGTGTGTGTGTCTGAGTGTGTGTGTGTGTGTGTCAGAGTGTGTCTGATTGTGTGTGTGCCTGAGTGTGTATGTGTGTCTGAGTGTCTGTGTGTGTGTCTGAGTGTGTGTCTGAGTGTGTATGTGTGTGTGTGTGTCTGAGTGTGTGTGTGTGTGTCTGAGTGTGTGTGTGTGTGTGTGTGTGAGTGTGTGTGTTGTTTATGGTGTGTGTGTGTCTTGAAGTGTGTGGTGTGGTCCTGAGTGGGGTGTGTCTGAGGATATAGTGTGTGTCTGTGTGTTGTGATGTGTCTGAGTGTGTTGTGTCTGGTGTTCTGGTGTGTCTGAGTGTGTCTGAGTGTGTGTGTGTCTGAGTGTGTGTGTGTGTGTCTGTGTGTGTGTGTGTGTGTGTGTCTGAGTGTGTCTGAGTGTGTGTGTGTCTGAGTGTGTGTGTGTGTCTGTGTGTGTCTGTGTGTGTCTGTGTGTGTCTGAGTGTGTGTGTGTCTGAGTGTGTGTGTGTGTCTGTGTGTGTGTGTCTGAGTGTGTGTGTGTCTGAGTGTGTGTGTCTGAGTGTGTGTGTGTGTGTCTGTGTGTGTGTGTGTGTGTGTGAGTGTGTGTGTGTGTCTGAGTGTGTGTGTGGTGTTCTGATTGGGTTTGTGTCCTGTGTGTGTGTGTGTGTCCTGATGTGTATGTGTGTCTTGGTGTGTCTGAAGTGTGTGGTGTGTCTGGAAATGAATATATGGTTCACGACTACGTAAATTGGCGTGGCGCATTTCTCCGTTATTTGCACTTCAATAAACGCCCGATTATTCGCACCGCAGATTACGTTAAGCAAGCACCCTAGGATAGCCTATGGATTACATGTCTTATTGTATGCACAGGGGAGCACGCGTGTTCCAAAACACACAGCGTATTGCGGTGAGTACCATACTCGCCGCAATAAGCCTGTGAACATAGCCAAAGGGCCCGGGCCCCATGTTTGGGGGCCCCCTTAGAAGGCCCCGCCCCAAGACCAAAATTAAAATTGAAGTGGGCTACAGACTCCAAATTTTCTGGGGTTTTAAAATTTTAAAAAAACCAACGGCTTTGCAAAAAACGTGGAAAATGTACTTTTCCAATGTTAATAATCCAAAAAACGTGGCAACAATCCAAGCCAAAAAACGGCCCAAAAAACAAGTGTAAAATACTGGTTTAATTCTAATTTAGAATCCGACCAGTATGTGGTCATTGCCGTGTAGACGAAGCCTTAAACTATTTTGTTGTATGCCGTGATTTGTTACAATTTTTGCTGCAATTTATGCCTAAACATGTCACACGCTACATAATAACGGCTAGACAGTTTTCTGCCTTCTAGAGGAGAGCTGTTAGCATCATTCATAGCCTTCCTGCTTTTTTCCTGCCAAAACAATCCATATTCCCAAGATGCACATGTTCCTGGCTGTACATAGTTTTATAACATTGTATTCAGTCTGTAAAAGTTTTGAGCGGTGAGTATTATCAAATTCTCTGCAACCACAGAGTAATATTTGGACAGTGACTTTGCGTGCAGTACCATGTCTGGCCACTATTTGTGCTGTTGTGCATGGGCAATGCATGTTCTTTCATACTAGTTTGTAGAATTTGGTATTGATCTTTGTAAAAAAATTTAAAAAATGCAGCGAACTGATTAAAGCATCGTTTAAAAAAATAAAAGGCACAGTGGAAGTGGCTATCTTTGCTATCATTTTGAATGACACAAAAATTCTTAAACTATTTTATTGCATGTAATAATTTGTTATATAATTTTTGCCTCAGTTTATGCCTAAAAAATTTTACACAAACACTTAATAATGTTTATGAGACAGTTGAAAAAAAATTTGGAGAAGTTGTTTGCATCCTCAAAACTTGTGCCTTCCCGCTTTTTTTCCACCAAAAAACCACATTCCATTGTACAGTTCTCCAAAATGAAACCCCCTTTTTGTAAATATTGTATTATATCTTTTCATATGACAACACTGAAGAATGGACTTTTTAACAAGAAAAATAGTCAGTATTTGGGAAAAAGTGTTTAAATTTGGGGTGTTCAAAATAATTCAACACACAACCCTCAGTGTCTAAACCACGGAAAAAAATGAGAAAACCCCAAGTGAAAAGGACAAATTTGCCAAAGGTCAGTATTTTTTGTGGCCAAGATTATTTCCGGCACGCCTTTACTCTCTGGCCTGGAGGTCAAAGCTTCACAGGGACCCAGAAACCCTCTTCCCTCCTCCATGAGGACCACGGAGCTGGTGGATGTTAGGACCTTGCCTCCTCCACCTTCTGTTTGAGGAGCCCACTATATCAATGGGGTTTGGGTCGGAGCCCTGCGGGCCCAAATCCAGCACCTTTACCCTCTTTTTCTTTAGCAAAGCGTGGTGTATTAAGATGGGGTTGGGGGGGTCTTTATCATCCCCCAAAAACATGCACTCCCACCACCATGCTTAACTATAGGCAGGACACACTTGTCTTTGTACTCCTCACCTGGTTGCCACCACACATAGTTGAAATCTTCTGAACCAAATAAGTTTATCTTTTTTCTCGAGCCGGGGACATGGTTCTAAATCCATGTCCTTAGTTGCTTGTCTTTAGAAAACTGTTTGCGAGTTTTTCTTGGCATCATTTTTTAAAAGAGCCTTTTTCCCGGGCAAAAGGCATAGCCCAAATTTGATGCATTGTGGGCATATGGTCGAGCCCAAGGCTGACCTCCCCACCCCTGTAACCCTGCAGCAATCGGCGCATTCATACATTTATTTTGAAACGACAATCTCTGGACAAGATGCTGAGCACGTGCACTCAACTTCTTTGGTGGAGCATGGTGAAACCTGCTATGAGGTGCCATGTTGAGCATCTAGTGGCTTATATAAGAGAGTGTGAGAGCAATACCAAAATTTTAAACCACCGACCCCAAATTCAAACCTGAGTTTTTAAACAAAAACAAGTTACATGATACCATGGAGGAAAAAGGGGAAAAATTGGGCACAATTTGCCCCATTTTCATTTAGGGTTTAGAGATGGGCCCAATTTTTTTAAAAATTCGAATTCGCCCCACTTCGCCAAATTTTTCCCCGGGACAAAAAAAAACTTCGTTCGGGAATTTTTTAGGGTTTAATAAATTTAAAAAAAAACCCCCAGCTATTTCCGGGCTGCACAGAGCCGCGGGGTGCTGTAGAACTTTTGTGCCATGTTTAAAATATGCAGAGGGGTTGGTTTTTGGTCTTCATACAATGTTTGTTTTTAGTATGATAAAAAGAAAAAAAACAAAATCCCCACTAGGAACTAGAGCGGTGCCTTTTCACAGCATACGGTAGGGCCCCCACCTACACAAATTAAGCCCTCCAAATGCAAAACAATGCCGTGTGAGAAACTCCCAAAGGGTCCCAAACAGGTAATGCTTTTTTCTTCAAATTTAATATTTATTCTAAAATTTGATATATTTAGACATTTTTAGCAAAATATAGCAGTAATCAAGGCACACTTTTTCCTCAGCCCTTTAAAAGTCCTTGAAAATTAAATTTTAGAAGAGCGGACCCACGAGGAACGAGCCGAGTGGGACCCCAAGCGATCACCCCAGATTGCCCAGAACACGCGTGTTCGGGGCAAATTGGAGTGATCGCTTGGCTTACTCGGCTCGTTCCTCTTGGCCCCCCGCTACTATCTACTTTAATCCCTTATCGGGCCCTTTAAAAGGACTGAGATAAGTGTGCCTTAAATTACTGCTTTTATCTGCATTAATGTCCAAAAAATATATCAAATGTGAATAATATATTAAATTTGAAGAAAAAAGCATTTCCCCGTTTTGGGGCTTGCAGTAACCCCACACGGCATCCCGTTTGCTTTTTTGTTTTAGTATGACCCGCAGATGAAAGCCGCCGCCTTTTGAATCGCTTCCCCTTTAAAAATTCCCCGGGGAAAATTTTAAAGGCAAAACTGACCCAAAAATGAAGCGGAATGTAGCCTGATAAAAAACAAAGCCAAACGAAACTGGAAAAAAAAAAAGCTGAGAGCTCAGGTGGCAACATTAGTGACAGAGCTTGGAGGTGAAGGGTTCACCACAGCAGCATGAGGTCAGACCGTGGCACAATGACATTCTGGAGGTGGCAAAAACAAAAGTAGGCACAGAGTGGGGGCAATGAACCATGTGGAGGTCACGGGAGCAGCCACGGCCCGCAGCATGGACCCGACCCTTGGGAAATGACATTCTGGAGGTGGGGAAAAAAAGGAGTAAGGCCATAGATTTTCACAATTTACAGAGAGTGGAGGTAAAGGGGGCAGGCAGCATGAGGTACTGACAATGGCACAATGACATTTCTGGGAGTGCAAAAACAGGAGATGTAGGCCACAGAGTGGCACAATGACACAGTGTGCGATCGCGCTCACGGCAGCAGCCCACAGCAGCAGTCGGAGGTCTAGACAGCTGGCCACAATGACATTCTGGAGGTGGCATAAAACAGGAGTAGGCCCACGAGTGGCAACAATGGACAGAGAGTGGAGGTGTCGCGGCCAGCAGCATGAGGTCTTGACAGTGGGCATATTGACAATTATGGAGGTGGAAAAAAAACAGGAGTAGGCCACTGAGCGGCACAATAACACAGTGTGGAGGTCACGCGGCTGCTGCCACAGCCAGCAGCATGAGGTCAGGACAGTGGCACAATGACATTTCTGGAGGTGGCATCAAAACAGGAGTAGGCCACAGACGTGGCTCACAATGACGAAGATCGGGAGGTGACGGCGGCAGAAGCATCACAGCATGAGGTCGAGAGTGGCACAATGACACAGTGTGGCGGTCAAGCAGCAGCATCAAGCAGCAGCAGAGGTCATAAAGTGGCAACTCAACTCGCGATGAGTGTGTGAGGTGGGTGGCAATATCAGTCCCTGGTAATGATGGTTGGTGAGCAGATGGAGATCAATGGCAGCAGATGTGTGGCATCAGGCGGGTGGCAGGCCATCAGGATAGTGAGCTGAGGCAGGTAGTTTGAACACACTCATTTCTCACTGTTTGGGTGTGGCGTCATGGCGTGATGTAGTCTGACGCCTAGGTATTGGTGTGTGGAAATCCTGGCAATCCACACCTTGACTTACATCTTGTACAAAGGTGCAGTCGTTTCCACATTTCACGTGGACAAGGCGGGTTTCACCTTGGGTAACGATGGCCCCCGCCGCACTGAAACCCACCCGCTCTCGATGCCACATACTGGCGGGCAGGACTGCTTCCTCCACTGTAAACTCTGCAGTTGTGCTTTTGGACACACATCCACAGTTTGGCTGCCCACGTGTCCAGCGGATCTTCCTAACTGGGGTGGAGTGTGCTGTCCAAGTGCCAACCACCTGCTCGCGCGTTCACGGGGTCTGCTACAGGTGCTGCTGCTTGCTGCTGGTGCACTGCATCTCCTCACTTGGCGGGTGAAGGACAAGAAATAAAATACTGTCCATCATGTGAGACTCAGACTTAGGTTGCTGCTGATGACGCTGGTCCTGCTCTACACCCTTCAACTTCCCCTCTAGCAGCCGCGGGCAGTAGTACGTGAGAGCTGAAGAACCCCGAGTCATGACCTGTCAGAGGAGGGACGATGCCGCACATAGCAGACCGGCCAACTGACTACGGAGGAGTTCCCTATCAGTATTTGAGTTTGCGCTACCACTCCCTCTCACAATAGCTGGCCCGTCCGAACATTAGACTCCCATTTGGACGGAGTAGCGGAGGGGTCCAATAGGGTGGAGAGCCAGAAGGTGCATTCCCTTGCTGGATGCTGATATTACGGCTGTCACTAGCCAGGCCAAATCAGACTTGCTCGCGGGCCATCTGCACAAGTTGCACTCCGAGGGGCTCAGCTGCCTCCCATCTCACTGAATACTGTCCACCGGGGTGCTTGCGGGTCACTGACTCCTCTTCCTCATCTCCATCTACCTCCTCCAGCTGCCTCCTGTCACCTCCTCTCTTGTCACCTAGGGTAGACAAATCCACTCATTTAACCAGATCAATGCTTCTGCTCCAATGTCTCCTCCTTCACTCCAGTTTCATGTCACCACGGACTCATGTGGCCGCGAGATGTAGTCGCCACGTCTGCCTACAGTCCCTGCCCAGACAGATTTTTTCAGCTCTGTTAAGGACATGTAGCAGTGATGTCGTTATTCATCGTAGTCTGGAGACGGAATAAATAAGTGGCCTCCTCGAATGGCCTCAAACAAACGGAGGTGTCATGCAATGAGCTGGACCAACACCTGCGCTGACCATCAAGGCTTACAGTGGGGAGCGCACATCCTGTCCGCTTGGACCCTATCCACCTCTCGGTGCAGTGAGGACACCATGTTACTCCCATTGTGCCCACGATTACCATCAGGCGGCTCATCGCTCTTTACAGTTGGCGAGGAAGAAAAGCCAAATCATCGATTTCTTGCTGCATGACGCGGAGCAGTTCCTCCCCTGCTGTGATAAGTAGTTCGCGGGAAGCCAGGTGTAGACGCGGCGGGACACCGCTGGCACCCTAACATGTGGTATGATGGAGCGAGTACATTGCGAGGCTTGGAGATGCTGGTGGAGGAGGAGGAGGCGGACATTGGCGCAGGAGCCGCCAGTTTGCACAACGGAGAGGAGAACAGCGCGTCTCCTGTCCAAGTTGTTGGTGTGCACTGGGCCTCGGAAGCACATTCACCCCTCGTGGGCCGTAAACAGGACATCGTACTGTCTCATGCGGTAGTTACAGCTCTCCAGACGTTCCGCGCCTGCCATGCACCTCGAACAACAAAACCCGATAAGATCAGACTGGCCACCCTTCTGTTCTAAATATTATGAAGTGCATGGTACTGACTTTTTGGAAATGAAAATTAACAGCTTGGAATCTCCATCTTGGTCGGCACAATCCATTAGTTTCTCTGAACGGTGCATTGGAGAGGTACTCTCTCCATGTGGAACGGGAGAGGGAACTGCAGCACCTAAAAACTGGACAGGAGCTCGTGTCAGCACTTCTGCCACCTTAGGTGGCGATGCGCTACGCATACTGTTGTTCTCTTTGGCAATCGCCTACTGAACGACGCTGGCGCCATGAGTAGCGAGCGAGAAGGGCATCTTGGACCGGGGAGTGATGTCAAAGAGAACAGCTCCCTTCTGCAGAGGTGGTGGGAGCCTTGATGGCTGCACATGGCATGCATGCACTAGGGCGCTTTGATGTCTGCTATTGCTGCCGGGGTCGCAGGGCTCTAGCACCACCACCATCTGAGACAACGTTTTATCCCAGCCCACAGGATGGTGACGCTGCATGTTGTTGACGCAGAGGCACCGTGGTGCCTACGTTAGCTCCCTGGCTCTCCTTCACTTTGCTGACTAAGATTCTACCATATACCATTTATTCGGCTCCCTCCGGTGTCATAGCTAAGAACTGCACACACCGCAGAGTATCGGATTTTACCGACCAAACTCGCTCCGCAATGAGGACTCACTGCGCCGCTGCCTCGCCCTGAGCACCCTGTGCGCTACTTTCTGAACCTGCGAAGCGGCTGGTTTTTTTACACACTGGCTGCTTGGCTCCCGACCTCCATCACAATGCTGCTACCATGCTGACTCACGGCCACACAACCACTTGCTGGCTGCGCCGCTGCCTGACGCACATGCTGACGCACCTCTCTCATGGACGATGGTCGAAGCCCTTGCCTCACCCGGCTCCCAAGTGCGGTCGGTACATATCATCTATTTGTTGTTTCATCGTCACTTATTGCTGTCCTCATCAACGTCTTGGTATGCAGAGGCTGACCCCTCTCAGCTAACTGACCTCCCGATGCCACTTTCCACATCTATTCTTTGCCGCCTACTGCAAGAAAGAAGGGCGATATTGGCCCCCAATTCTTTGGCTGCACAAGTAGTGCTGAAGACATCCTCAATTGTTCATCATCGCTATATAGTGCGCGCTGACCCAAGACCAAATAGTCAGATCTCTGGCTGTGGGAACAGGACTGGGACAGAGGCGGGTTGAGGACAGGTGAGGGCGCCTGACCAGCTCCCGGGGCCATGCAAAACTAATGAGTGTGTCTGATGTTCCCACCGACTCTTGGCTGGGGTTGTCAGATGTCATCTGGGAGGAAGTGCGATGACTAGTCAACAATCAAGTAACCATTGGGTTGCTGAACAACGACACGGATCGCGCTGTAGAGACAGCGGCAGTTTGTCGGCCTCACCCGAGCTGACCCCTGCTCGAACGTGTCACCCTTGCTGTGCTGCGCGACCTGGGCATGCTACAGGGAATGTTGTGCCTCTGCACCACTCGCAGGTGTCTAGAGACTGCCAACGACTACGCCGCCAGTGCTCTGACATACTGTTTGTTCTAAAACTGAGTACAGACTACTGTGTTTGATGAAGATATCTGTATATGTTAAATACACACCCTGTATTTCACTCCAAATGACCCCACTAAGAAGCTTGGGTATACCTGTGGGTATAAATTGCGCTCAACAAATGGGCAGGAAAATTTTTTTTTTCGACTTGTATGTGTCATTTAAAACACTATGTATTTTACTGAATTTTAAAGCAACGCAAACAGGATCTCGAGAATTAACCTTCGGATTGAATTATGGCTACAGACAGTTTCTTCTGTGGCGTGTGTTGAAAAACAAAGTTTCATTTTTACTGGAGACAAGTGCAGAACAACGCTTAATTTTTACCCTGGATGTAAAGTTGCGCAAAAGAATTTGAGCAACCACAAATACTAGCTTTTGTAGCCGTATTTACATGGTGTGTTTTTTAACCTGTACGTAAACAAGACGATAAACAATTGTAATTAACCTTTTCGCTTTGTGAATT
Source organism: Phyllomedusa bahiana (assembly GCA_025379985.1). NCBI lineage: Eukaryota > Metazoa > Chordata > Amphibia > Anura > Hylidae > Phyllomedusa > Phyllomedusa bahiana. The sequence goes on from JAODAL010017779.1 coordinate 74,138, forward strand.
ATGTACAAGGAAATAAATGTAATTTTTTGGTGGTGAAAGACCGGTTTATTTTAGTCTCCACAGACAGAAAAATAATGCTTAATTAACCTGGATGTAAATTGCGACAAACAATTGAGCAACCGACACAAACTACCTAGGCTTTGTAGACGTGTTACAATGGCGTGTTTTTACGCTACACAAACAACGCTAGAAAAAATTGTAATTAACCTTCGCTCTTTGTGAATTTTGCTACAGCGAAAAATCGTATTTTTTTGGTGGTGACAAGACGGTTTATTTAGTCTACCACTGCAGAAAAAACAATGCTTAATTAACACCCGGGATGTAAATTGCGCAAACAATTGAGCACCACAAAAACTACCTGCTTTGTAGCATGTTTCAATGGGTGTTGTTTTACGCCGTACACTACATAAGAGAAAAAATTGTAATTAACCTTCGCTTATTGAATTAGTTACAGGAAAAATGTATTTTTTGTGGTGGTGCTATAAGACAGGTTTATTTTATCGATCACCCAGCAGCAGAAAAACTCCAATGCTTATCTTTAACCCCTGGATGTAACTATTGCGGCCAAACAATTGAGCAACCACCAAACTAACCAGCTTTTGTAAAGCATGTATACAATGGCGTGTTTTTTACGCTTACTCACAAGAAGAAAAAATTGTAATTAACCTTCGTTGTTGAATTATGCTACAGGAGAAATGTATTTTTTGGCTCGGTGAAAAAAGATGGTTTCTTTTGGTCCCATAAACAGCAGAACAACGCTTAATTAACCCCCTGGATGTAAATTGCGCAAGATGAATTGAGCAGCAAAAATGCTAAGTGCGAGCTCTTTGTATTGTATAAACGCTGTTTCCTTTTAAATGACTACAACAGGACTGGCTTAGTATCCCCCTTGGATAACTCGCAATGTGCTGTGACCGCTCTGATAGCATTAAAATGTATATGCAGCTCGCAGTGGACGCACACTGGACTTCAGATCCATAACCCACAAAATCAGAAATAGGATAACCGCTAGGTAGAGAAGCAGTCTCTGAGACCATGCTGAGACACCCACCCAAATAATACGCACTGTATACAAATAGTTCTTCAAGTAAACAATCAGCCGACAGGCAGCACCGTCCCTGATGTGAACAGTGGGAGGGAGTGTGTGGCTCTGGCGTCAGTCTCGCTAAGGACCTGTATATCTTTTTTTGTAGTGCGGTGACGTCACAGAATCCTCGCCGGTCTCTGATGGCTTCATCCTGGCACATGTCTATGCGGTTGCTATACTTACTCCCAGAGTTGCTTTGCCCCATGGTAGAGCCATGGGCTAGCTCAGCCATTTTATCAATCAAAAGTACACTTCGTTGCACCCGATGTTACCCCAAAGTTCGATTTCGTTCCGAACCGAAGTTTTCCTGAAATTCTAAACGAATTCCACTTCGTTAGAATCGATTCGCCCATCTCTACTTATGGGTTTACTCTTTTTTGTTGCCAGCAATTTACACAATGATGTCTAGGTGTTAAGTTATTTGTAGGGCGCACCAAATTTATACTATTATACACTGTGCACTGACTACTTTACATTGTATAAAAGTGTCTGATCTTCAGTGTTGTCTCAAGAAAAGATATAATACAATATTTACACAAATGTCAGGGATGTACTCACATTTGTAAGATTCTGTGCATGTAAAATACACAGGTCTTTAACATTATATTCAGTCTAATAAAAGTTTTTATTTTTGAGTACTATCAACAATTCTGTGACTATACAGTAATATTTGTACAGCTGTTTTGTGTGTAATACAGTGTCTGACCACTAGTTGTTCTGTTGTGCATGGACAATGTATGTTTTTTCCATACAAGCTTCTATAAGTTGCTATTGATTTTTCTAATAGCAGAAACATTGAGTGCACTGATTAACATATTATGTTCTTTGCAACATAAAAGATAAATTATTGCCTGTTGAGTATGATTACCTTAGAATTTGGTGTATGACACTATATATGAAGCATTATATATTAAGCAGTATGTAATCAATTTACTTTTTTTTTTTTATAGTTCACTTTTTAACACCTTATTTTTTCAGTCCAACATTCTGTTCTTTATTATTTTATAATTTTTTATAGCAATGGAGGTTTTATTTTCTTTTTCTTCCAAACCCTTTAGTAGACATCAGGGCCGGGACAAGGCATTTTGGTGCCCTAGGCAAGTACGACCAATGGCGCCCTCCTCTCTCCCACAAAAATGACTCCTCCTCCTCCTATAACATGGACCTAATTCCTCTCCCTCTTGCACGAATTCCTCTTCCTTCCCCTGCACTAATTCCTCTCATCCCTTGCACTAATTCCTGTCCCCCTTGCACTAATTCCTCTCCCCTTGCACTAATTCTTCTCCCCTTTGCACCAGTTCCTTTTCCCCCCTTTTTACAGTTCCTCCCCCCTGCACCAGTTCCCCTCTTTCCCCTGACCAGTCCACTCTCCCCCTCACCGTTCCACTCTCCCCCCCACCAATTCCATTTCCCCTTTGCACCAGTTCCATCTCCCCCCTGCCCCC
>JAODAL010017780.1:0-76668 GCA_025379985.1 Phyllomedusa bahiana
GTAGCTTCCATAAGTCTCACTCACCCAACACCTGCATCTTTTCAAAATGATCCTATGCAGGTGGATCATGTTCACCTAACCCAGGAGAAATACACTCGCCGACGCAGTCTGAACTTGTACTTATACTGTGACAGTGTTGAACACTTCCTAAAAAACTGCCCAATCTGCCCAACTGCCCCCTAGAAAACCCCGTGCCTAGCCCTTGTGGGTGAGGCAAACCTGGGTGAAGACGTCTCTGTTCCTTGTCTGACCACACTGGTCACTCTGAGTTCTGCTTTAAGTCCCTGACATTCTGGACTCCGGTTCTACTGAAAACTTTATCCATCCATGTCTGGTTTCCAAGTACCATTTGCCTGTTTACCGTCTTGAAAAGCCTCTGCGGTTTTCCTCCATCAATGGGGAAATTCTGAAAGAACCTGTCCTGTTCCGTACTAAACTTTGTCTCTACAAGTTGTGATGTCCCACAAAGAGGAAATGTAGTTCTACGTTCTCCCTTACTTCTCTGCTACAGTTCTCCTGGGTCTCCAGTGGTTACAGCTGCCTGCCCCTATACTGCATTGTAAAATGGGGGAGATTATTCATTGGGGCCAGCAATGCCACTCATGTTGCCTCACACCTGCCTGTTTGGTGCAATCCCGCCCACCTCTCCCTCTGACGACCACTTCTGTTCTTGCTGTGGGCCCAAATGTCAAGATAGCAGACGTTTTTTGTTCCTGTTATCTCCCAAAGAAGTTGCCGGGTGCGGAAGAAGAGGGGGTTTAAGTGGGATGCACTGTCATGGTCCACGCCGCGGTCCCCAGTCTGGACCTCTTATGTGCCCATGCCTCTGCTCTGTTCCCTGCGGCGGACCTGCCTCTCTACGATTACTCTATAGTTGCCAACTTTTGAAAATGAAAAAGCAGGAGATATTAGACGGCGGCGCGCTAAGCGCGCCGCGGCAAAAAGTTGCATGGACACGCCCATCTTTCCGGTATGCCACGCCCCCTTAAAAACCACACCCACTCCACCTAACTGCATAATGGCTTTGGAAGAAAGCCAGGTAGATGCACTTATAGCCAAGTAGAAACCCCCCCTTAAGCGGGTTTGTGCCCCTTAAAAGGCGGGGAGATGCCCCCTTGTATCCCCCAAGGGTAGTTTGCCCCTCTGTAGCCGGGTTTAGGTGCCCCCCTTTTGGGGTTACCCAAGGTTTAGGGTTTTTTCCCCAACCCCCATTTTTTCCCATTTTTGGGGGTGGCCCCCATTGTTACCCCCCAGGGGTAGTGCCCCCTTCCCTTTGTTGAAACCCCCAGGTAGTGCCCCATTTTTTTGCCAGTAGGGGGCCCCTCTGTTGCCGGGTTATTGCCCCCTTATGTGCTTGCCAGGTAGTGCCCCTCTGTTCCCAAGGGTGCCCCCTCTGTTCCCGGGTTTAGTCCCCCAAATTTTTTCCCAGGTTTTAGGGGCCCCTTTTTTAAAAAAGGGTGGGGGCCCCCCTTGTTGCCAGGTAGAGGGTTCCCTCTGTTGAAGGTAGATGTTTCCCCTCTTTTCCCGGGTAGGCCCCCTTGTTGCCGGTTGGAGGTCCCCTCGGCGGGGGGAAGTGAAGGGCCCCAGGTTTGCAAGCCCCCCCTTTTCCCGGTAGGATGTCCCCCAAGGGTTTCCCAGGGGGGGGGGGGGGGTCCCCCCCTGTTTCCCTAAAGGAGTTGGGGGGGCCCCAAAACCACCCCCCTTTGGGGCCCGCCGGACGAATCCCCCTTTACCCAGCGGGGGGAAGCCGGACCAGCCCCCTTTTTTCCAACCCCCCCTGATTTTTTTTAAAAAACCCCCCCCTAAAATTTTTTTTCCCCCCCCCTGCCCTGCGGAACCAACCCCCCCTATGGTGGGGCCCCAAACAAAAACCGGCGGCCGTCCTCCCCCAAAGAGGGGGAGGAGGGAGCGTTTCCCCCCCGGGGGCCTTTCCCTGAAAACAGCCCGGAGACTCCGGGCGGGTAATTTTTTAACCCGGGAGGTGGGGGCCCGTTTTTCCCCAAAACCTAACTTTTTGGGGAACGGGGCCCAAAGGGCGGCCGGCCCTGAGTAGCCGGGAAAAGACCTTTTAACCTCTTTTTTGGGCCGCGGGGCCTTGTTAAAGGCCCCGGGCCTTTGTTGCGGCCCCCCGGGGGTTTGCCCCCAATCCCCCCGGGAGGGGGGGTTTGGGGCGGAAGGGGACCCCCCCCAAAATTGCGGGAACCCCCCAAAAAACGGGGGCGTGTTGGCATGGTTGGTATTTTTCATTTTCCCCACAACTATGCCTTCCCCCGGGGTTTGTGCCACGAATTTTTTCCCAAAACCCCCAGCTCGGAAAATTCTTCCCCAGAACGAAAAAAGGAAAGGGTTGCCAGTTTTTAAAATTTTTAAACATTAAAAAAATTTTTTTCTTTTTGGAAAAAGGTAAAAACCAAAAAAAATTTTCCCCAACCCCAGGGATTTAAAATTTTGTCGTTGCTTGGGAATTTTCCCTTAAAAATGTTCCCACCTTTTTTTTCCCTTTCCCCCCCTTGTTGTTTTTAAAACCCATTATCTTACCTTTCCCCCCTTTCCATTTTATGATTTCTGGTTTCAAAATTTTCCTGAAAATTTGGCTGTTTTTTTGGGACCTTTTTTAAAACAAAAAAAACAAAAGTTTTTTTAAAAAATTGGGAAAAATTTTTCCTTTTTCGGTTTGGGAAAGGTTTGCTTTCCGGGAAAAAATTTTTGGCCAAATCCCTTAAATGGGTTGCACCTTCGTTAAAAACCAAAAAAAAATTTCCCTTTTTTTTTTTTAAACTTTTCCCTTTTTTTTCCAAAATTTAAAAAAACCTTTTTTCAAAAAGAAAAAACCCAAAAATCCGCCCTGGGGGTTTTCCCCCCAAAGTTAGTCCGTTTTACATTCCTTTTTCCCCTCCGTTGATCACCAAAACCAAACCTACCCCCTTCCTCTTTTGGCCCTGATAAACCCCCCCTCCCCCCTTTGCCATCCCAAAGGGGGAAAAATCCAAAAAAATAAGAGACAAAATAATTAAAAATAAATTCAAAACCCAAAAATGTAAAACAAAAATTTTTACTTACAAGAAATTTGACAAGGCCCCCAAAACCCCAAAATACTGGGCCCCCAAAAACCTGTTTAAAATTACCCCAAATTACCCCATCTTTGGGCTCCTAAAAAAATAACGTTTAAAATTCCTTACAAGTTGAAAAAGCAAAGGAAATTTTAACTAAAAAAAATTTTTTAAAAATTTAAAAAAACCTAAAATGTTTTGTTTTTGGAAATTATCCAGCCAAAATTTTTTCTTTATAAAAATAAATTTGGGAGCATGGAATTTTTCCCCCCAAAAAGACAGGGACCCCACAAATTTGACAAACCCTTTTTGGAAAATTTTAAAAAGGGTTGGTGTCCCCCTTATTCAACTCAAAAAAAAATAATAAAAGAAAAAACCTCCCTGTTTTTTTTTTTCAAAAAAAAGGTTTCCCTTTACCCCCCTTTTTAAAATTTTAAAAAAAAACCCTAAATTTAATGAAACGGTTTTTTCCCCGGTTTTAAAAAATTTTTAAATTTTTGAAAATAAACCTTTTAAAAAGTAAAGTTTAAATTTTGGGCCCCAAAAAAAGTTTAAAAATTAATGCCGGCCCTAAAAGTTTAAACCCCAAAAATGAAGAACTATAATTACCCCGGAAATTTTCCCCCCAATTGAAAAGGAAAAAATTAAATTAGCGGGTTTGGTTCTCCCCGGTTTTTTTATTCCCTCCCTTTGTTGGAAAAGAAAAAGGGCACCCCCAAGCCATTTTGGAAAGCCCCTTATTATCTTAATTTTTTGGTGTTTTATTGGGGAAGGGGTTACTATGGCTGATTTTTAAAAACCCAATTTTAAAATTTTCCTTTTTAAAGTTGTTGTTTTTTACTAAAAACCTGTTCTTTACCATGTTGTAGCTTTTAAAGGTTAGAAATTTTAAGAATTAAAGGGGGGTAAAAAATAAGTTATTTAATCCCCTTTCCAAATTTTAAAAAATAAAATATTTTTTTAAAGTGTTTGGAATTTTAAAGGGGAAAAATTAGGGAAAACATTCAAATGTTAAACAAAAATTTGTTGCCCCTTTTAGAAACCCCAATCAGGCTCCCTTTTAAAAACCCTTTTTAAAACCGAAGAGGGGAAAAGGGGTTTTAAAATTAAACCAAAAATTTTTTTAGTCTTTTTCCCTTTTTCCCTGCTTCTTAAAACAGTTTTTAATTTTTTTTTATTTTTAAATAAGCGGGTTGAAATGAGGGCCCCCTTGGGTTTTATTTGAGAAATGGTTTGTATTTTTATGGGGGAAATTAATTTTTAAAGTTCAAAAATAAAAAATTAATTGAAATTTGTTTTTTTCTTTTTTTTTTTAATAATTTTTTTTTGGTTTTTTAAATTGGTTTTTTTTCAATCATTCACTTTTTCGAAATTTTTAAAATTAACTTTTAAAAGATTAATTATTCTGGGTTATTAGGGGTTGGGGAATCCTAATTTGTTTTGGGTTTTTTTGTGTGGTAATATAGGCCAATTATTTTTTTTAAAATTTTAAATTTATTTTGTTTTTTTAATTTTTGTTTTCCCATTTTTTTTTCCTTTTTCGGCGGGGTGGGGGGGGCTTTTTTTTTTTACTATTTTTTTTTTTAAAATCCCATAAAAGGGAAAAAATGTTTAAATTTTTTTTTTTTTTAAATTGGGTAAATTTTATTAGCATTAGAGAGGGGGAAATTTTGATTTCTAAGATGGGGGGAATTTTTTTGAATTTCGGAAAAACTTCGGTTCTGAACGAAATTTTTTCGAAGTTTGGGGGATTTTTGGGGGGGCGAAGGGGTGTTTTTTGTTTGGGTTTAAAAATGGCCTCCCCGAGCATTGGCCTTCCCATGGGGCAAAAGCACTTGGGGGGGAAAGAAGGGGGGGGGGGGAAAAAAGGCATAGCCAAACATGACATGTCCCCAGGGGGTGAACCCTTTCAGAGACGGCGGGTTTCTGTAAACGTAACCGAAATATATAAGTCCGGGCGCGACGCTTGGGACTCAAACTCCCCCTTCACTGAAATGTTTGGGAAAAGGTGCTGCCGTGTGTTTGTTACTAAAGAACTGATTTTTTTTACAGGGTTTTTTGGGGTGGGGTTTTTCCAGCTTGTCTCAGAGACTGCTTCTCTTAACTTTTTTCTATTTTTTTTTTTTGGGTATTGGATCTAAAAACCCAAGTGTGGGGGTTCCAAACTGCAGCTGCTATACTTTTAAAACCCTTTATTGCTCACAGCACAGGGGAATTATCCAAGGGGGGTTTCTAAGCCTTTATGTTGTTTTCATTTCAAAAAAACAATTTTTTTAAAATTTCCCCAAATTCCACTTCATTTTTTGGTCTCTCATTTAATTTGGGACGAAATTTGTCCCAACCCCATTTGGTTTAAATTTAAGCATTGTTATTCAGCTGTAGTGACCCCAAAGGAAATTTTCAACGCCAAAAATATTTTCATTTTTCCTTTAGCATAATTCCACAAGCAAAAGTTTTTTAAATTTTATCTCTTGTTTTTGGGGCCTTTTAAAAAAACCCCAAAAAATTAACCCGGGCTAACAATAAAAATGTTTTGGGGGGGATAAATTCTTTTGGCCCCGAAAATTTTACATCAGGGGTTAATTAAAAGTTTTTTTTTAGCTGTGGGGTTTCCCAAAGAAAAACCTTCATTTTCAACCCCAAAAATATTTACATTTTCCCGGGAAAGGCAAATTCCACGCTTAGGTTTTTTTAAAATTTTATCTCTTGTTTTTTGTGGGGGTTAAAAAAAAAACCGGGTTTTGTAAACCGAAAAACAAAAGTACTGGGTTTGGGTGGCTCAATTTTTGGGCCCGCTAATTTAAACATCCAGGGGTTTTAGTTTTCGTTTGGGGGTTTTTCCCCCACCCTTGTGGGTGTTCCAAAGAAACCGTCATTTTCAACCGCCAAAATATTTAAAAACTTTTTTATTTTACAAAAAATTAAAAGAAAAGGGGTTAAATACTTTTTTAAATTTTCTTTATTGTGTGGTGTAAAAAAACACCGCAATTTTTTAAACACCCCTTACCAAGGGGTTATATTTGTGGTGGTTTAATTTCTTTTGGGGCCCCTTTTTACTTTTAGGGGTTAAATTCATTTTGGTTTTTCTTGCTGTTGGTCAAATCCCAAAAAAAACCCGGTAATTTTTCCCAAACCCCAAAATTTTTTTTAAAATTTTTATTTTTTGTACCCAATTCACAACCCAAAGGGGTTTAAAATTAAAAATTTTTTTCTTGGTTGTGTGGCGGGGTAAAAAAAAAGGGCATTGAAAAATTTGCTTTTAAAAGTACCTATTTTTGGTGGTCCCCTCAATTTTTGGGTTTGACCAATTTTTAAAATTTCCGGGGGGTTAATTTTTAAGCGTTGTTTTTTTAGTGGGGGAAAAATCCCAAGAAAACCGTCATTTTAAAACGCCAAAATATTTTTAACATTTTTTCCTTGTAGAATAAATTCAAAAGGGAAAAGGTTAATTAAAATTTTTTCTCTTTTTGGGGTGGGAAATAAAAAACACCGCATTTAACATGTTTACAAAGGGTTAAAAGGGTTTGTGGTGGCTAAATTTTCTTTGGCGCCAATTTACATCCGGGGGTTAATTAAGCTTTGGGTTTTCAGCTGTGGTGTTCCCTTGAAAACCCGCCCATTTTCCAACCCCAAAAATATAAAACTTTTTTCCCTGTAGCATAATTCACAAGAAAAGGGGTTAATTACAATTTTATTTTTTGGTGTGGGGCCCGGTAAAAAAAAAAACCGCATTTTTAAAATGCTACAAAGTATTTTGTTTGTGGTGGTTTAAATTCTTTGGCGAAAATTTAAATCCGGGGGTTTAAAATTAAGGGGAAATTTTTCACTGGGGTTTGACCAAGGAAAACCCTTTACTTTTAACCCCCAAAAATTTTATACTTTTTTCCCTTGTAGCCTAATTCCAAAAAGGGAAAAGGTTTAAAATTTAAAATTTTTTATCTCTTGTTGTGTGGGTAGAAAACACACAATTGTAACACGTACAAAGCTAGTGTTTGTGGTTGTCAATTCTTTTGCGCAATTTCATCCCCCAGGGGTTAATTAAGCTTTGGGTTTTTGAGTTGTACTAAAGTAAAAAAAACTTTTTTTTCCCCTCCCAGAAAAAAAATTTCTGTGGGCTTAATTCAAAAATCCAAAATTTAAATTAAAGCCTGTTTGTGCTTTTATTTTCATTTAAAAATACACCGGTTTTTTTTAAAGGGCAATAAAGTAAATTTTTTTCCGCCCATTTGTGGAGCGAAATTTATATCAAAGGGTTACCAAGCTTGTTACTGGGTTTTCATTTGGCGTCAAATACAGGGTGTGTATTTATCATATACGATATCTTCATCAAAAGTGTCTGTAATTTTTGAACAAACAGGGATGTCAGACAGAGGGTGGCACGTTTTTTCAATGGGGAGTGGCGAGGAAAAAAAATTCCAGGGCCCCGTCGCAGCCCCAGCAAGGGGAGGGCGCCAGGCAGGGGTTTACTCGGTGAGGCCCCAAATGGGCCCCTGTATCTTCGGCGTGGGGTTTTCGCAACCCAAAGGTTCTTTATTTGGGTTACTTGGTCTCCACTTTTCCCCCCAGATGACTTTTGACAACCCCCGCCAAGAAATCGGTGGTTTAACGTCAGACCAACCCTTAGTTTGGCCGGGCCGGGGGGGGGTCACCCGGCCCTTTTAAAACCCCGTCCCCAACCCGGGCCCCTGTCCCCTCCGGTTCCCCCCGCCAGAGATCTAATATTTGGTTTTGGGCTTTAGGCCCTATATGCGAGGTGAAAAATTTGAGGAGGGCAGTCCAGCAAACTACTTGGAAACGAAGAAATGGGGCCAATTTCCCTGCTTTTGCAGTAGGGGGGCCCAAAATTTAGTTTTTTGAGAGTGGGAAGGGGGGTCATGTTTTTAGGGGATCAGCCTTTTTGCATTTCCAAGACCGGTGATGAGGAAGCAGTGACGGGGAAACACAAAAAGATGTGATGAGCCGAAAAGCACTTGGGAAAGGGGGGGAGGCAAGGGCTTCATCATCGTAGGGAGAAGAGGGGGTCGCTTTTAGGTCAGGTAGCGGCGCAGCCAGAAGTGGGTTTGTTTTGGCCGTGAATCAGCAGGGTAGCGCAGGTGAGGGGCGGGGCCAAGCGGCCCCCGGGGTTAAAAAAAAACCCCCTTCACAGGGCCAAGAAAGTAGCCCGGGACAGGGGGGTCAGCGAAAGGGAAGGGGGGCGTAGTCCCCTCAGTGCGGAGCGTTTTGGGGGTAAAATTTCCCAATTTCTCGGTGGTTTTGGCAGTTCTTTTCTAAGACACCGGAGGAGCCGAATATGGGTTTATGTTGAATCTGGGAAGCAGAAAGTGAAGCGGGGGGCCGGGGTAAAGTTGGCACCACAGCCCCGTGTCAAACACATGCAGCCGTCCCATCCGGTGGCCTGGGAGGGAAAAGTTTGGTCAGTTTTGGTGGTCCATCCTGGCCGGGCCCCGTGGCACGCATGCCATTGCAGCCATCAAGGTCCACCACCTCTGGGGAAAAAGGGAGCTGTTTCTCTTTGACATAAACTCCCCGTCCAGTGTCTGCTCCCCCGGGTAAATTTTATTTGGGGCCCCGGGGTCGTTTTGTGAGGCGATTGCAAAGGAAAAACAGTATGCGTTCCCCCAATTTCCCAAGGTGCAGAAGCTGAAAGTGCTCCCGTCCCCAAATTTTTTGGTACTGCAGTCCCTTCCTTTCCAAATGGTGGACTCTGCACCGTTTTAGAGAAAACTAAAGGCTTGTGCCGAGCCCGGTGGAGAGTTCCAAGCCGTTAAATTTCTTTTCCCAAAAAAACCCCTTTCCAGCACTTCATAAATGTAGAAAAGAAGGGGGCCCAAATCCCTTTAGCTTATTCATTTTGTTCCAAGGTGCACGGCCGCGTGGACGTTGGGGCTGTAACTATGGTCGGGCCAGTAAATGTCCTTTTCGGCCCCCCCCTTTGGGGGAATGTGGGTTTCGGGGCCCCGGCAAACAACAAATTGGAAAGGAGACGGCGCTTTTCTCCTTCCCCGTTGTCAAACTTCGGCTCCTGGCCAAAAGGGCCGCCTCCCCCTCCTCCTCCACCCTTGAGCCTCCACAAGTATGCTCCTTTATTCCACATGTGTTGGGCACAGGGGGTGTCCAAAAAGTTCTACCCCCTGGTTTGCCCCCGGCGAACGAAGTACACAGGGGGGGAATTCCCCGTCCCTGGCCCGCAAGAAATTGATGTGTTGGGTTTCTCCCACCAAAATGCAAATTTGGAACCTTTGGGGGACGGACAATGGGAGGAACATTTGGGGTCCGCGCTGCACCGAGGGGGGATGGTCCTTTCGCCCTGAAAGGCGCACGGGGTTTTAATCTGGTTGTGAAAAAAAAGGGTTCCCGAAGTCTTTTCCCCCGATCTTCAGAAAAATTCTGAAAAAGGGCCCGGAAAGGGGGCATTTAAATTTATCCATTGTACAAAGCCAGGAAAACCCCACCCCGAGGGTTTTCCAAACCCGGGAGAAGGCCTCCCCCAAAAAAAACTATGATAGCGTTGTTTCCAACCCTTTTGGGGAATTTTCCCGCCTGCACATGTTGGAAGACGGGAGGGAAAAAAGAAAAAAGGCCATTAAAAGGGTTTTTTTTATTTATCCAGGGAGGGCAGAAGTACTCCCCCGTGTAACTTTGATTTTCAGCCAGTGGCAGCTCATGCGTGGGGCCCTGCCGTTTTTTGAGGGCCCTTCGAGGAGGCGAGGTTATTTGTCAGTCGCCAGGACTTTCGGGTTTAATAACCCTCATTCCTGCTCAAAGTCCTGGAAAAAGATGCTGAAAAAAACTGTTTGGGCAGGGGACTGGAGAATGGCGACTACATCTCACGGAAAATGAGTCCCAAGGGGGTGAAAAAGGAGATGGAGGGGAGGGGGACATTGGAGCAGAAGTTTTGTCTTGGGGAAATGAGTGGGTTTTCTATCAGGTGTTTTGAGGGGGGGAGTTTTTAAAAGCTGGGGGGACTAGATGGGAAAAGAGGGGAAAAGTGGCAGATGGCCCGCAAGCACCGTGGCGTATCAGAGGAATTTTGGGGGGCAGGGAGCCCTCGGGTCACTTGTGCAGATGGGGCCCCCCAGATGCTGATTTGCCCGGTAGTGACCCGCCCAATTTGTCAGCATCCGGAAAAGGGATGACTTCTGGGGTCTCCACCTAAAAATTGGGGCCCCCGCTACCGGTCCCCAAAAAGGAGCCCCTTTTTCCCAAACTATTTAGAGGGGGACAAAAAACAAATACTATAGGGAAAACCTCCGTAGTCAGTTTGGGCCCCGGGCCCCTCTGCGGGGATGTCCCTCCTTGACCCGGGGTTTACCGGGGGTTCTTCAGCACTCACGTTCTACTGCCGCGGCTGCCCGGGGGGGGGTGGGGGGGGTCGGGCGTATCAGCTCCATCACCAGCAAAACCCAAGTCTGGAGTCAAGATGAGCGCTTCCTTACCCGGCCCAGTGAGGAGGGCAGTCGCCGCCCGCCCGCAGCAGCAGGCCTGGGCGACCCTGAAAACCCAAAAAGGGGGTGGCCTACTTGGGAAAACACTTCCACCCCAGTTAGAAATACGCTGGACTACTGGGCAGCCAAACTGGATGTGTGGCCCCAACTTGCCGAGGGTTTTCGTGGAGAAGCTTCCTGCCCGGCCCCGTAGTGTTGGGTCAGGCGGGTGTTCAGGGGCGGCGGGGGGGCCCTCGTTTACCCCAAGGAGAAAAAAGCCCTTTTCCCCCGGGGGGGTGTGGAAAAGGGCTGGGCCCTTTTTCAAGATGAATCAGGCCCTGAATCGGCCAGGATTTCCAACACCAAAGCCTTGGGGGTTTTCCCCCCGCTAATCAGCCTTTACGCCTCACCCCCAAAATGTGAGAAAAAGAGTCTGGGTTCAAATACCTGCCTCAGCCTATTTGATGCCCAAAAACACGCCCGTGCCACACATCTGCGGGCAGTTTTTCCATTTGCCACCCCAAAAAAACTTTACCCGGGACGGTTTTGCCACCCCCCTCCAAAACTCGTCATTGTGCCACTGTCTGACCTCATGCTGTGCTGTGGGGCTTTCCGTGAACCCCCCCTGTTTTCATTGTGCCCCTCTCTGAAACCCCATGGTTGTCCTGCCGCCGTCACCTCTACTCTCTTTCATTGTGCCCCTTGTGGGGCCCATTATGGGTTTTTCCACCCCAGAATGTCATTGTGCCAGGGGTTTTGACCTTTTTGTGTGCTCTGGCTGCTGCCCTGGGCCAAACACACTGTCATTGTGCCCAATGTCTGACCCCATGCTGCTGTGGGCTGTTTTCGTGACCAAACCCCAAAATGTGTCATTGTCCCCCTTTGTGGCCCCTTTTTCCCGTTTTTGCCCCCTTTCCCGAATGTTTTTTTGGCCACTGTCTGACCTCATGTTGCTTTCTGTGGGTGCTGCCCTGACCTACCACTGTGTCATTGTGCCACTTTTCTGAAAACCCCAGGGTGTTTCTTGGCGCTGCCGTGACCTACACACTGTTTATTGTGCCACTGTCTGACCCCATGCTGCTGTTGTGGCCCGCCTTTCCGTGGACCTACACATGTGGGCATTGTGCCATGTCTGACCTCATGCTCCTGCTGTGGGGTGCTTTCCCTGACCTTCCACACTGTGTCATTGTCCCCCTCTGTGGCCTTTTTCCTGTTTTTGCCAAAACCCAAAATGTTTATTGGGGCCACTGTTTGACCTCATGCTGCTGCTGTGGTGCTGCCCTTTACCTACACCCCTTGTATTGGGCCACGTTGCCCCCATGCCCGCTGTGTGGCTTTTGCCGTGACCTACCACACTCTTCATTGTGCCACTGTTGACCTCATGCTGCTCTGTGGCTGCTGCCCTGACCTACTTACTGGGCATTGTGGGCCCCTGTTGACCTCATGCTGCTGTTTGGGGGTGCTGCCGTGCCTTCACAGTGTGTAAATTTTGCCAAATGTTGACCCCATGCTGTGCTGTGGCCCGCTGCCTGACCTCACACTGTGTCATTGAAACCCCTGTCTGAAAAAATTTCTGCTGCTGTGGCTATGCCATTTAGTTCACAACCCGTGTCATTGTGCCCCCTGTTGACCTCATGCTTTCCCGGGTGTGGTGCTGCCGTGACCTAGACACCCGTGTTTATTGTGCCACTCTGTGGCCTATTCTGTTTTTGCCCCCTTCCAGAAAGTATTGTGCCACTGTCTGACCTCCTTGCTTGGGTGTGACTGCGCCGTGACCTACACACTGTGTCATTTTGCCCCCTGTCTGAAAAAATTTTGCTGCTGTGGCTGCTGCCGTTTTACCTACAACTGGGGTCATTGTGCCACTGTTGACCTCATGGGTTTCTGCTGTGGCTGCTTTCCGTGACCTAAACACTGTGTCATTGTGCCACGGGCTGCCTCTGTGCTGCTGGGCTGCTGCCGTGGAAACCCAGACACTGTGTCATTGTGCCAAATCTGACCTTTTTCCGTTTTTGCCCCTCCAGATTTTCATTTTTGCCACTCTTGACCTCTGCTGTGTGGCTGCCCCCGTCCCCTCCACACTCTGTCCCCTGATGGGTTTCCACCTGAGCCCTCAGATTGTTTTTTTCCAAACTGTCGCGGGATGACTTTTTTCAGGCTTTCATTCCCCCCTTCTGTTTTTTGGCGTTTTTTCCCCCTTTTGTGCCCCGGGAATTTTTTGAGGGGAAGGGTTTTTTAAGGCGCCCGGAGTCTGTGCGTTTTTCATACTAAAACACAAAAATTGTATTTAAGACCAAAACCCAAAATCCTCTGCATATTTTAACATGGCACAACGTTCTACAGCACCCTGCAGGCTCTGTGCAGCCCGGAAAAAGTGTTTTTTTTAAAGTATTTGTGCCCAAGTAATTCGGAACGAAGTTAATTTTTTTGGGAAGAAATTCCCCGGGGAAGTGAAAAAAAACGAATTTCGGGAAATTCGCCCTTTTTAATTAGATTTTCCCTATATGTAATTCATTTAATCTGTGTTTAGTTTACAAGGCGCGATGAGGGGGGCAGCACACAGTCTGTCCTTTGGGCCCTGGCTTATTTTCACGACGCCCCCGGGGGTATCTAAGTTTCCCCCGGGCTGGGCGTGCAGCCGTTTTTCCGGGAAATATGTCGGGTCAACCCCGGGGGGTTCCCCATCAACCCAAGGCAGGGAAAAAACCTTTGTTTCGCCCCGCGGTTGGGGCGATTTGCCGAAAAAAGGGGGTTTAAACCCCCAGGGGGGGGGGAAAGGGTTTCCCCCCCCCTTCCCCGGGGGTCCCTAGGGATGTGTTGGATCCGGGCCGTGTTGTACAAAAAACCCCCATCCCCGCCAGCTGTTGCGCCCGGGGCCCCAAACTCCCATGTCTGCAGCGACGTCAAAAGACGTCGGGGTGCAGACGAGGGTCCTTTCCCCCAGCCGACGTTTTTAAAGTTTTGGGGGGCGGTCGTTTTTGGAGTTAAATTTTTTCCCGAGCACTTAAAGAAATGAAAAGGGGAAACTTGACTGGTTGTTTTGGGGACAAAAAAAAGTCTTAGACCCGGAAAATTTTCAAAAAATGTGAACCCAAATTTTTCAAACCCGATTTCGTAACAAAAACCCTCCAATCCAAAAAAAAGGAAAGGAATTTTAACTATAGATGTCCATAAAAATTTAGTTTTGTGTAATAATGAAAATACCGAAGGTTTCCGTGAGCACTGTTGGGACCCCCAAACCAAAAAGGGGACAAAACATCATTTTCACCCTAAAATTTGGGAAAGACCAAAGGGGATCCAAAAGACTTCGACAGGGGAGTTTAAAAGAATTATCAGAAGGTTGTCCCAAAAGGGCAAGGACCCAAATGTGAAAAGGGTACAGAAAGGGCCCCGGAAAACAAACAGGTACAATTCAAAAAAAAAACAATTTAAAAATGCACTCAACCTCCCAAGGTTTTATGCTCGCTCACCATGTAAGGCTGCATTGCTGAACAAAAAGCATTTTCAAGCGCTGAAAGTTTGTTCAACATTTAGAGAAGCCTGTGAAATATTAGGAGAATACAGTCTGGTCAAATAAGACCAAAATTGAACTCTTTGGATGCCATAATACACACCATGTTTGGAGGCCAAAAAACACTGTATATCACCCAAAACACCATAACAACAGTGAAGTTTGGAGATGGGAACATCATTGTGTGGGGCTGTTTTTCAGCATAAGGTACTGGCAGACTTCATATAATTGAAGGAAGGATGAATGGACAAATGTAGTGAGACATTCTTGATAAAAATCTGCTGCCATCTACCAGGATGACCAAACACCCAAGGAAACTCTCAATTGGTTTCAGAGAAAGGAAATAAAGCTGCTAGAATGGCCCAGCCAATCACCTGACCTGAATCCAATAGAAAATCTGTGGAAGGAACTAAAGCTCAGAGTTCATAGAAGGAGCCTGCAGAACCTTCAGGATTTGAAGAGTGTGGAAGATTTGTGTGGAAGAACGGCCAAAATCCCACCTGAACAATGCATGCAACTAGTTTCTCCATACAGGAGGCATCTTGAAGCTGTCATCACCAACAAATGCTTATGTGCAAAGTATTAAATACATTTCAGTAAGCGTGTTCAATACTTTTTCCCTGTGTCATTTCTCATTATTACACATAACTTAATTTATGGACATCTATGGTTTTATTTATTTGCCTGTGTAGATTGGGAGGGTTGTTACTGACATCTGGTGAGAATTTCATGTCAGTAGCATCTTTATAAATACATTTCTTAGAAAATTGGTGACGTGTTCAATACTTATTTCACCCTCTGTAAAATAATGCAAATTTGTCACTGCATTTTTTTCTGTCTGTACACTTAAATAAGGTCGAGTTCCTGGGAGGCATGTCCTAATTTTTTTCCGAATAGGGGACAGCAGTTTAGCATCCCCCACATACCTCTACATATTCAATTGTACATTGTAAATGAATCTTAGAATTTGGCTTTTTGTTCAAAACAGTAAGAATGGATCTTTTACCAGCCTTCTGTTTTTATTGCAACTGATCTGTTGTAGGGGTCCGTCAAACTAAAAAGGATTTGTTACCGTTTGTATTAGCTTATTTCAGTTAAAAACAGATCTTTTTTTTTAATATGTCTGAAATGTGTAAGTGCATGTCCAGAAAAATTAAAGAATCCATTAAAAAGATATAAAAATGGATACAATGTGTAACATGTATGAAAACTGTTTATGTCTAAAACTCACTTTTTTGCCCATAGGTTACTATGGGCAAAAAAGTGAGTTTTAGACCTAAACAGTTTTTATACATTTGGCCCAATGTGTTTATATCTGTTTTTTTATGTAAAAAAAATGCAAGGGTCTTTTCCTTCAGATTTCCATTTTTTTCACGGAACAGTAGTGCAGTAATTCTGTGCTATTTTTTCTGTAAAAAAAACAAAAAACCGACAGAACCAAGCCAAACGTAACGTTTAAAAATCCCTGTTAAATCAATGGATGACTGTTCTTTTCGGTTTCCAAACAAAGATGGAACCAGGTCTTAATTATTGTATAATTTTCTAATATTCTTAATCAGTTTTAGTATTTTTTTCTCTAAATCTGCTTGTTGTCAGTGAATAAAACTGTGCTGGAAATAATACTTGGTAAAGCCCATTATTTCCAGCATCTAGGTAGTGTTTTAAATCTACATAACTAAATCACTTTAAGATTTATTCAGTAAAACAATACTATGTACAGCAATATCTTACATTTGTACTTAGATCATACAACTGGAATGCCCAAAGAACACACAATACCAAAACAAAATATTTTCCACTATTATAACAATTTTAATATTCATCATCAGAAAAAGATTGATGCAAAACCGGCACCAGTCATGTAATAACAAGTGACCCACTCCTCATTTTTAAAGGACCCCATACTGACATCCTATATTTAGTCACGCTGGGGATGAATCATAGTGATTTATTTTGCTTATTGTGTTTCCTGCAAGTAGCAAGTAGCCCTTCTCTGACCTCTACTGCTAACTCAGCACAAAGCAGCAGGCCCATTTGTCTCCATATTAATCGATCTTACTAATTTCTCTGCCTCAGTGACCTCAATCCCAACATGTGCATTATATCAAGTTGATATTTTTAGTGCAAAGATAATGTCATAAGATATTATAGTAGTGTGGCATTACTGGAAATGTGACATTTTTTTAACTGTTAAACATTCTGCTCTGTAAATATGAAACAAACAGATGTAGAAGTGTGAATAATTGTTGTGCTAAAATGTAACAGATTTTATATTTTTTTACTATCTGTGCAGTCAAACCAGTCAAAACTTATTTGTCATATAAGTTATTAAAGGGCTTTTATCATCTCAGGCATTGATGGCATATTGATAGGATATACCATTAATGTCAGATGGGGGATCCCACCTCTAGGACCTGCGATTTTAATAAAAGAAAAAGGTACTCTATTTTGATTGAGTGGCTTTTCAGCCCATGTTGATACAGTACTTGTTTCACTGTGGATAATGACACAATCTTACTGCCAGCATCTTCACAAAGTCTTTTGCTTTTGTTCTTGGGTTGATATGCACATGTCTGAACAAAGAACGTTCATCTCTGAGACACAGAACCCGTCTCCTTCCTGAGTAGTATGCTGGAAGGACATTCCCATCTTCTTTGTACTTGCATATAAGTGTTTGTACAGGTGAACAGGTATCTGGAAATTGCACTCAAAGATCATCCAGACTTGTGTAATTAAACAATTCTCTTCTTGGTATTTTGGCTGATTTCTCTAGACTTTCCTATGATATTACACACAATAGCAGTATGTTTCTGGTGTGTATAAAAAAATATATATCCACAGGTGTGTCTCTAATTAACTTAGGTATTGCCAATAAACCTATCAGAAGCTTCCAAAGACATGGCATCATCATATGGGCTGTCCAAAATTGTTTAAAGGCATAGTAATCCTAGTGTATGTAAACTTTTGAGTTTGTAGAAAGTAATAAAAATGCATTAAAAATGATCTCTCTCTGTCTCTGGTTTCAACTGTAGGTACGAATCCCAGAAGTGGGTAAGGGTACCAACTCACATTGATGGCATTTATTAGTGATATGTCATCAATGTATAAGATAATAGAATCCCTTTAAAAATTGCTAAAAAAGTAACAGTTTCTGCTAACCTAGGGACTTTGTAAGAATATAACATATTAATTAATCTGCTTTCTTTCCATAAGAGTGAAATAACTTGTGTCCTGCCCATTAATCCTTTCCCACTTCAGTGATTTTTGTTTACATCATGTTTATTGTTTCCTCCGAACCTTCCAAGAGCCAAAACTTTCTTATTTTACCACTTACATAGCTGAATAAGGGCCTGTTTTTGGCAGGACAAGATGTACTTTTTAATGGTACCAGTGTCAATACCATATAATAGTCTGGGAAAAAAAAGTGTAGGATTTAATCTGAAAAAACTGCATTTTTGTTGGAGGGGGTGGAGAGAAAATAATTTTTCAAATTCAGTGTTCAATATAAATAGTATGCTCTGGTTATTACTATGTTTTAGTCAGCTAATTCTTAATCTCATTTTTTGCAGAGAGTGTCGTTTTTATTTGTACCATTTTGGGATATTGGCGACTTTTTAACCACTTTTTATTTCCGTTTTGTGGAGACGTAAAATGTTTTCTTTTCTATTAGTTTATTTGTTAAATGGCAAAAGAGGGATGTTTTAAACCTATTTTTTTCTTTTATTTTTAAACCTTTTTTTTTTTTCACTTTTACCTTTAGTTCATTTAGGGTACTAGAGAGTATGATCGCTTGTACACTGCTCAGCAATATAAATATATTGCAGAACAGTGTACAATAACCCTTTAGATGCTCTTACCATGGTACTTAAAGGGTTAAAATGCTGGGATTGGAGCTATCTAAGATCCCAGCTGCTAGCGGCAGCCTTTACCTGCTAGGAAATAAGTTGGTGGTTTTCTGCTCTTAAGCACTACTATCTGAGTTTTTTTTATATATGAAGTTATTGCTATACCTTGTGTTTTTTACTACTTAAAAAGGTTTCTCACCACATTGATTAGCTCTTAATATGTAGGGAAAGGTAAATGAAGACTATTACCAAATAAATTGCTCTTTTGATTTTGCTTTGTTCTGGAGATAAAGAAGATTTTATTTACTTCTAGTGCACACAAGTTTCTCTTGGTTACCGACCACCTCTCTCTCTGTTCCTTCTCTTATCTGAATGTGTCAAGTTGCTGTCCGACCATGATGAGTCACTCTCTGCTGAGTCTTATCTCTAGCACAGGAGCTTGTTTCCTAAGTTAATGACAAATTTTAACTTTTAGAGTTCTATAGCCTTGTCTACTACAGATTATAAACCTTCAGCAGTCATGTCATTGTAAAAGGAATAGCTAGGAATAGCAGAACTGATATGTCAATCACTGCTGTAGAAATACCCACAGCCTGACTAGATAGTGTGAGTTTAAAGCTAGCTGTGGGTCTGTAAAACAGCTTGGTGAAACACTCCCTTTAAGCTCCTGTTTCAGTTTCCAGTCATTGGGTGGTGGGGGCCCATCTTATTTTGCTATGCTGCCCTTTACCAACCATATGATGTAACTGTATGTCAAATGTTGGTAAAGGATTAAATCCTTTAATCCCTTATGGATCAGCCTAATTTGTGCCTAAAAAACTGTAAACTGTGGATATGCCATACATGTGTCAGATGTGAATATCCAAACGTAGCGACATGCCATTAACTATTCGGTCCTTAATTTTCATAAAAACTTTATTACAAAGGGGAGGGACCTCCTCAAAACGTCGCTACTCAACTATACACGGGCTGCCCGGTTTCCATTGGCGTCTCCTCACGAACTCCCGGAGGGAGTGAAGTAAAAAAAGGACTTTGAATCCTGGACTATACGTTAGCAAGCTGCAACGACTAAATATAAGTATCTTCTTTTATTCTACTATTGAAAAGTTTTATGGTTTGTAATAAAGTTTCTATGAAAATTTAGGACCGAATAGTTAATGGCATGTCGCTACGTTTGGATATGATTATATAGGGTTGGAGGCTCTTTGACTGCCATTTCGAAGATACTTTAATATTACCTAGTGGCACTTATATATTTAAAGTCAGATGTGAATATCCCTTTAAATTTTACTGTATGTGTGCTGGTCATTATCACTTTATCATCATGTTTAGTAATGATTATTTTGATTTAGAGTGAAAAAACATTAGAGAGGTTAATTAAAACATAATTATTCTGAAATGTATGGTGGATCCATGGACTGGGTCACTTTATAGCTACTCAATTTCCATTTGCTTTGTTCTATGTAAGCACATACGGCCACATGTATGAAAACTGTCTTGGTCTAAGACTTTCTTTGTTGCCCATAGCAACCAATCAGAGCTCCCCTTTCATTTCATATGGTGCTTTGAGGAAAATGAAAGTGGAGCTCTGATTGGTTGCTATGGGCAACAAAGACCAGTCGTAGACCAAGACAGTTTTCATACATGTCCCCCATAATGTAAAGCATACAAAAATATTTTATAGTTTGTTACACTGGTAAAAGCCCTTTTTATTTCACAAATAAAACATTGAACATATGACATTAGGTATATTACCTGGCAATTGGCCAATCTTCAAAAATACATGCTTCCTACTGTGAAACAATTCCAGGAAATGGGACTTCTATAGGAGTCCAAGATCCATTGCCTGGAACAGAAAAAAACAACACTGTCAAATAGAAACCAAGACTCATAGGAACATCACATTGATGCAACTTTCAAGAAATCGGACATATCAATCTTTCTTAACCATTTCATACGTAACTCTTAGCTTTTAAGGAATTTGGATAGATTTGAATTTTTAATCACCTTCTTAGGGGCCGTTCACACTTCTTATATCTGGCACGGATTTCAGCCGCATTGCGCGCTGTACTGCACTGCAATACGGCTGAAATCCATGCCGGGCATTCCGGTAGTCCATAGTTCTCATAGAGAACTATGGATTCCGTCTCTCCTCCCCGCTCGGCGAATACGCAGAGGGGGGGAGAAAGTGACATGTCAATTATTTACAGCGTGTACGCGCGTGAATAATGAACGTCTATGAGCCGGAGAGCTGCCAGTCCCCCGCCCCGCCCCCTCTGCACGGCAGCCGGCGTAATTGTGGGGCGAAATCCGTCCCCGCAATTACACCGGCAATAATCCGTGTGAACTGGCCCTTAAGGTGTGAATAATACACCTGAACTGCTTTCCTTATAAACCTGACTCGTGGAAGAACCTAAGAAAACAACATATAAATGTAGCCTCCATACAGATGTAGCTTTCCAACAAAATGCATCAGACGTGTAAGGCCTGGTTCACATTTCTCTGTCAATTTGGCATAATAGTCATCTGGCTAGGTTTTGCTGGATCTTTTACATGCAGCATTTGTCAATGTATTGCACACACGATGGATGGCAACTATTGTTCATAGGTCTGGCACTATTCCCCATTTCAGTCTATGGGCCATCAGATGGGACACCGGGTGCGATGTATTCAGTGGATAATGTATGTATAACACTGGGGAACACTCATTATGGTGCCGTAAAAATTTGGGATTGTTTTTGAGTATGTTTGGGGCGCTGATTTTGAAAATGACACTCGTTTTCCCTTATCAGCTCTAGTTTTGGAGATCCGGCATTGCCATTATCTGCTGCTGAAAGTAGTGGTCACTCAATATTGTACTAAAGAAATGTTAGACATTCATGTGAAACAGAAAACGCAAACATTAGTACATTGAAAGAACACATGCAAAGAAAAACATGAATGTGCATGAGCAAATCCAATTCTATTCATCTGCACTACATATTTATAAAGAAATTAATTACAAGAACAATTTAGAATCATATAATCAACATCTCAAACTAAAGCTGCTAGAAAAAAATGAATGGGATTTCGGACTCAGCAGCACTCAAATACCCAGAATAAGGTCAAAATTTATAGGCACCCCCAAAAATTTTTCCCCCAGTGTAATAGGTATGTACATCAGAATGTGGTAATAATAAATAGATCTAGAACAATGCGAAGGTGCTTCTTATGTCCTAAATGACATAAGAAATGAATTGGTTGGATCAAAAGGCCATTTCTTGTACAAACAATATGAGTTATATGGATGAAATATGTAGAATAAATTGATCAATAAACAACCTAATGATCATTAAGAGGAACAGAGCTTGAGGCCAGGCTTCCGGGGTGTGGCAGCCAAAGGGGATGACACCATGGCCTCTCGTGCTTGCATGAGTTTGCTGGTGACATCACTCTTTCTCTGACAAACTCGTATGGCCATTGATGGCAGGTTGGCACCGTGGGATCCTGGCCTGAGAGCCACAGTTTTGCTCTAAACTGGTGTATGGATTGTAGTATCCTTCAGCAGAGCATCCTTTATCTACAAATTGTGCTGTATAAAGATTATTTGTATATTGAAATTTCCATATACACAACTTGGAGAGAAAAACAGCTCCAAGCAAACAGGAAAGAGGTTTGTACAGTGTTCCCTCAGCATACAATACTGGTTCTGAACCCCCAAAATGTCAACCAACATTATGCAACATGAAGAATAAGGAGAGTGAATCAGATAGCTAATCCAGATAAAGCAAGTCCTTATAAAAAAACCTTCAGAAAGAGCGGGGGAAGCTGGAAATCACTATTTTGAAAACAGGAACTTTTTGGGTCATGTACTTTCTATACAATGTACCACAAAAGAAGAAAATGGGGCCCTCACCTGGTGCCCAAAGGAGTCACTCATCCTGTCACATATAAGGAGCAGTATATGACATGTAGTACCGCACTGTACTGTAGCAAGGTGCTACCAGAGCACCAGTCACTGCATGAGCTTGACTAATACAGATGGTTTACAAATAAAATGTTAAAGATAATTGACTGAATTTTCCAGTCAATCACATGAGCCACAGATCAGCATTGTATGTTAGGTAATGGCTCCAAGATACCATGTCCCTGGAAAGACCATTGTATGGTGAAAGTATTATATCCAGAGGCCATTGTAACTGGAGGGATCACTGTATACAGTGTCATATTTTAAAGTGAAAATTGTTTTTGTTACTGTTTGAGTGGTTTGATCTAAGAGTTGGGTCTAAGAGGCTCAGGCTTAAACAGTCTGGAGTCATTTGTAAATGCCATCATGTGGTTGGTTGATTACTTTACTGACAATACTGTTTTGGGACACAAGCATAAGTTCTAGTAGTACAAACCATTAGTATATTCAAGTGATGTTCTGAGATACTGTGATGCAAAAGGTTTAGACAGATATGGAAAAAATTCTGCTAAGTAAGAAGGCTTTCAAAAATAGAAGTGTTAATAGTGTCATTTTATTATTTACAAAAATGCAAAGTGAATGAACAAAAGAGAAATCAAATCCAATCAATATTCGGTGTGCCTTTGGACTTCTGAAAGTGATAATGTGGCACTCATAGAACCTTAGGGCAACATGTATGAACGAGGCTGCGCCAGAATTCTGGCCTCAAAAAGCTGTAATAGACCAGTTCTATAGATGTGTGAACAGGCGTACTCCAAACTTTTGCCAAAGTTTTGGGCGTTCTGGGGGAGTGTCACACCACATTAGTAGAAGTAGACACATTTATGATTCTTTGATGCCAACACTTTGGCGCAGAACAGTTAGAATAGCCAGACCAAGTAAAAAGTGGTCTGCCTGAGCCTGAGTTGTCGTATTGACACTATACTGCTCCTGTATGTATGACCTGCAGAAGAACAAGTTCATACATTCTGCCGCAGTCTATACTATCTTAAAGCGATATAGAACTGGTCTATCGGCGCCAGAATTCAAACATGTCGAACTTAATCTCAACATCACCAAGTCTATCTGGGATTAATTGAAGAAACAGAAGGATTGCAGCAAGCCTATATCCACAGAAGATCTGTGGCTACTTCTCCAAGATGTTTGGAACAACCTTGCCACTGAGGTCCTTCAAAAATTGTGTATAGGTACCTAGATGAATTTATGCTGTTTTAAAGGTAAAGGGTGGTCACACCAAATATTAATTTGATTTTGATTTCTCTTTTGTTCATTCACTTTGTATTTTGTTAATAAAAAATATTAACACAAGCATTTTTACTTTGCAGCATTTCTTCCACACCTGCATAAAACTTTTGCACAGTTCTGTCTAATGTTACCTGGAGATATTGTAGACTTCCTTATAGATTGTAAGCTCTCAAAGGCAGGGTTCTCTTTCCCTCAGTAGAAGTCTGTCACACATGTTGTTGATTATTGTACTCCTATTTTAATGTATTTAAACCCCTTTTTACTATGGGTGCTTTCACACAGTGCAGTTTTGGTGCAGATTTAACTGTGCGTCAATTAAACTGTCTTTATTACCAGCAAGCTTCTTTCACTTACCTAAACTGTTTGGAAAGTGAGGAATCAATTAATGTGTAATCCACAAGACTTCAAACACAGTCATTGATTACTTACTTGAAACACCTTTCTGAACAATTTAGACAACTGAAAGAAGCTTGCTGGTAATAAAGGCAGTTTAATAGGAGCACAGTTAAAACTGCATCAAGACTGCACTGTGTGAAAGCACCCTATGTGCTCTGGAATTAATGACACTTTATAATAATAATAGTTTTAATAATCATAATAATCACTATGGATACAAACTCACTGGAGCTTAGTCCATACACAGGCCCATTTAGGAAATCATGGGTCAGGAACATAGCTAACTTATAATGCTTAAATAGGGGTAGTACAAAAACTGTTGTCCATGGTATGTAAGTGGTACTTCAGATCTACCTCTTTCATCAATGAGGCTCATCTACAATACAAGACAGAATACAATCAGTACTGCTCTTAGGAGAAAACAGCCAAGTTAACCTCAATTATTTAGTATATTATTTTTTTTTACATTTCTGTATTAAACAATTATATGCATAAATTATAGTATCAAGGTATTTATATCTTAAATATATGCAAACATTTACTAGAGCATTGTGTGTTCATTATTGTCATCTACTTCACATAATAGTAAATATACAAAGAACAATGTAACATTTATTAATATTCTTAACATGAATTACAAAGCATCAATTGAATTTATGAACCTGAACTAAAAGGTATATGAAGAAGGATGGCTAAATCACCTGACAGCGGCATCATCCCAGTCCCTTACACAATGGGAAGAGGACAATACACATGCAAAGAGACTAACTAGTCCTGCTTTCTGTCCTCATAAATAAACATCTTGGTATGCTTCCTATAGCTTTAGTAAACTGTCTCATCGCTCACTGGTCTCTATGCATAGAATGAGGATCATGTCATGCATGTCTCCAGTTTTTAACGTGTTAATGAGATGTCATTATTTAATCTCACAGGGGACATAGCTGCAGGCTATGGCAGGTGTCGCTTCAGGAATGCTTCATAGATGTTGCCCTTTTCAAAATTATTCAGTGTTAGTGACGGTGGAAAGCAACACGTGCTGAGGGTGCATACAGCTGAAGACAAACTTAGGCAGTCAAGGGGTGGTCGTTTTCTTAGACTGGGTATATAAAGCAGCCTCTATAGATTTCCTTCTTTATCTTTTTGTTTAGTAACTAAAGCTTCTCAGCTGGTGAGACTGAATAGAATGTGGAGCTCTATTTAAACTGGTCCCGCCAGGGAGGCGTTCGAAGAGAAATCAGCCTAAATGCATGACACCAAAATCTATAGCTACTGGTACAAAGACATAAATGACTTAAAAGTTTCTCTAGACGTGTTCCCTCCATTGTGAAGCAGAGGTCTTGGGTCTTCATTTCTGTAGCTGCATTGTTTGTCAAGCTTGAAACTGAGTGTCTGAGAATCCCTTTAAAATGTCCAAAGTACAGACAAGAAAATCTTTAAATAATCTTTCTTAGAACATCTTGATTATTGCCACTAGAGAATATGATTGCATGGACAATTGTCTAGGATATCGTCCTTGTTCCGATGCTGTAAAGTAAGCTACATGTATAAGCATATGCTTATAGATGGGTATTAATATTGTAGTAGAAGGGTAATTCAAAATTTCCCTTGTTAAAATCTTCTCCTTGCAATAGCAATTATACCCATGTTTTATTAGTATGACATTTCTATGATAGTATACATATTAGAATCAATGACTACTCTTGCATATCCTACCTGTACATATAGAACGAATGGAGGTGTAGATGTGGGCTATTCTCTAAGTCTTCTCATGTAAAAATAGGTTGCATTTTGTTTTCGTAAAAATATTCTCATGTCTGTTTAGTTAATTATCTTGACAATTGTATATTTTATTTAGAATCTAAATATTGTTTTCACACCTTGATTATATTAATTGTTTAGGTGGGATAGTGTTTTGTAGAATGTGGTTGCTCAGCCTAGTGGCAGGGAGGTTCTAACCCTGAATCCCATACTATTAGGTTATGAAGGGTTTAGACTTGGTGCCCTACAGTGATAGTGTGGGTGACTTGAAGAGTTACTTTGGCTTCTGGCAACACCTTTAGATGGGGAAGCATGTGACTCTAGGTTAAGGGGCTGATGTTGCTGAGAGTCAAGGCTATCACAAGTCACAAGTGTGCCACAGTTGAAAGAAAAAGCTGTAAGGGAAGGAGCAGAGGGGTTTTAGTGTGAAGCAGCATAGCTTCAGTCACAGTATTTAACCACACTTTGGCTAAATCCCCACAGCATCGGACAAAAAACATCCCAAGGGCGACCGTTTTTTTTGGCCAATGCATGACTGCAGTTTTTGTCACATTTTGAGCAAAAACCATGGTCGGTTCTCGGTTTTCTGCCGTCGGCCAATACTATTAATCATATGGGAAAACGACAAAAAAACTAAAAGTGCCAAAGTATTATACAACACGTTTATAACACGCCGGGGTCAGAAGACAAGCAGAGAAAAAAAACAACCTGTGTAGACAACAGGTCGTTTTTTCTATTGAATTCTATTGGCTGCCTGAACAATCGTATTTTCAACAGTGTTAGAAACCTAAAACCGCCAAAAATACGATCGTTTTTCTGTGCCGTGGAGACAGCCTAAGAACCACCTAAATCTTAAAATGTGTTTACATTGTGACAGCCAAGCCTTTTGCTTCTTTGTGAGTAAAGTTTTGTGCAAGTTGTAGGACTGGACTGTGTTTACTCACGTGCACTAGTCCTTCTATGGGGTGGTCACTGCTACAGTCCCTCTCCTTGCCAAGGGTACATTCTCGTCTCCTGTTTAGTACTGTTACATAGGCATAAAGAGCCTGATAGGAGAAATTCTGAACCAAGTCCAACATCCCCTTTATTTTGATACAGGAGCACACTACCCGTTGAGAAGGAGTATGGAACTAACTTGTAATGGGCTCCATTCCTTTTTATAGGGGCTGTCTATGTTGTACATATGACTGCAACTATATTAAGGGTCCCTCAACTTACAATATGAATTGGTTTTGAGATGTATGTTGAAACTATTGTTTTTTAAAACTGTAACCTATGGAAAACTGGTGATTGGTTTTAAAGCCCCAAAATGTCACTTAACATAATGCAAAATGAAAACCAGAGACAATGAAGTGGATAACTAATACAGATAAAGCATGTCCTTACATATACCTGTCAGAAAGAGCTGCTGGAAGTTGGAAATCAATTTGGGTCATGCACTTTATAATCTTATGTACCCCCAAAAAATTGGGCTACCCTCAGCTGGTGCCCAAAGGAGTCGCTCATCCTGGCACATGTAAAGAGTAGTAGAGAACATGTAGTACCGCACTGTACTGAGGCAATACTAGATAATAAA
The DNA here is from genome assembly GCA_025379985.1 of Phyllomedusa bahiana. Taxonomy (NCBI): domain Eukaryota; kingdom Metazoa; phylum Chordata; class Amphibia; order Anura; family Hylidae; genus Phyllomedusa; species Phyllomedusa bahiana. Next base: position 26,752 of record JAODAL010017780.1, read on the forward strand.
TCTTTGCAGGCACCGCACTAATACTTGTAAGAGTAGTACAGAACATGTAGTACTGCACTGTACTGTAGTGAGGCGCTACTAGACCACAAATCACTGCCTGCACTCCACTAATACATGTAAGAGCAGTACAGAACATGTAGTACCACACTGTAGTGAGGCGCTACTAGACACCAATCATTGCCTGCACTTCACTAATACATGTAAGAGCAGTACAAAACATATAGTACCACACTGCATTGTAGAGAGGCACTATTAGACTGCTAATCACTGCCTGGACTTCACTAATTCATGTAAGAGCAGTACAGAACATGTAGTACCATACTGTAGTGAGGCACTACTAGACACCAATCACTGCCTGCACTTCACTAATATATGTAAGAGCAGTACAAAATATGTAGTACCACACTTCACTGTAGAGAGGCGCTACTAGACAGCCAATAAATGTAAGAGCAGTACAGGACATGTAGTACTGCACTGTTCTGTAGTGAGGCGCTACTAGACCGCCAATCACTGCCTGCACTTCACTAATACATGTAAGAGCAGTACAGGACATGTAGTATCGCACTGTACTGTAGTGAGGCGCTACTAGACCCCAATCACTGCATGCACTGCACTAATACATGTAAGAGCAGTACAGGAATGTAGTACTGCACTGTACTGTAGTGAGGCGCTACTAGACCACCAATCACTGCCTGCACTTCACTAATACATGTAAGAGCAGTATAGGACATGTAGTACCGCACTGTACTATAGAGAGGAGCTACTACACCCCAATCACTGCATGCACTTCACTAATATATGTAAGAGCAGTACAAGACATGTAGTACCAAACTGTACTGAAGAGAGGTGCTACTAGATCACCAATCACTGCATGCATGTAAGAGCAGTACAGAACATGTAGTACTGCACTGTAATATAGAGAGGCGCTACTAGACCACCAATCACTGCCTGCACGTCACTAATACATGTAAGAGCAGTACAGAACATGTAGTTCTGCACTGTACTATAGAGAGGCGCTACTAGACCGCCAATCACTGCTGCACCTCACTAATACATGTAAGAGCAGTACAGAACATGTAGTACTGCACTGTACTGTAATGAGACGCTACTAGACCTCCAATCACTGCATGCCCTGCACTAATACATGTAAGAGCAGTACAGAACATGTAGTACCGCACTAGTACATGTAACAGCAGTACAGGACATGTAGTATTGCACTGCACTGTAGAGAGGAGCTACTACACCGTCAATCATTGCATGCACCTCACTAATACAGATGTTTTACAAGTAAAATGTTCATGATAATTGGTTGGTTCTTCTACTCAATCACATGCACCGCAGATCAGCAGTGTCTACGGCACTGTATGACGAAAATATTGTATCCTATGGCCATTGCAACTCTATGGAGCATGTATTTAAGCAGTGTTTCATTTGGAATTGCATGTACCTACACTTTGAGACAGCTCAGGAAAAAATATGCAACATTGAAAAGATCAAAAGGCATATGGTTTCCCAAGGCAAAATTTAGTACTGAAGAGAAATTAAATTTTTGAAGGTCTGCATTGTATTGTATTCTACTCTACCAGTTTTATAGCAGCAGCATCTACTTTTACTCCTATAAGTCATGATAATGGCTGACACGCTCTGACACTGTCTCTAGTAAACACATTATCCAGTATAAGTGCTTCTGTTGCTTTCTAAAACAATAAAGCAATTGACTCCTAAGTAACCAAGTGCCACTTCATAATTGTTAAGGAGGAAAATATATTTGTGACCAGAAAAATGTATGAAATGAGCTAAAAATAGAGCATTTTCTATCTAGTTTAAAGCAAAGCTCACATACTGCATATACCTTTAAGAAACATACAAAGATCCTTTAAGCAAAAGGGTCATGCTTTGTTACAAATACAAGGCTGACACTCAATCTAAAAACCCTATTCAGCAGCACTTAGTGCCATCAGTTCTGGATGGTTAATAATTTTCTAGCAATAAAATGAATTGCAAGCAATTAAGTAAAGCTATCAACCTTGGGTTAGTCTGAAAAAATCTGATAACATTGTTTGGGAAGGAATTTATTATGTATCTCTACTTGCGGCCTTTGTCGGCAGAAATCAAACTAATACAAAGAAGATTTTTTCTTATTCATTGACCTGTACGTGTGCAGTTCTTTGGCGTATGACACTTGGCACATGCCTGGGCTGTCACATTTACTATATGAGAGAGTATTTAGACTTCAGACTCCCGCGATCATTCTTCAAGATCAAGGAAAAGTCGTTGTAGCTAGTAACCCCTTCCCAGTCACGCACAGCCCAATGTCACAGAGTGATAAATGATTGGAAGAAAGAATTTCTATTGAATTCTTTCTACAAAACAAACCACAAAAAACTTCTGTAAACTGCAGAATTTAAATAATCCATCTATAATTTGTCATTTACTGCGTATCAATATGAGTCTGTAATATAATTGTGTGCGTGCAGTATTATATTTTCTTAGGTGTTATGTGCTACAATTTGGAATCTGATGGAGCATGACATGATTTATTTTCTATCACAATGCTGCAGGATCAAACAGAAAACAGTGATATTTGATGGCCTTTAAAATTGGTGGCAATTAGTGATACATCAGGCTCCAATACACTTCAATGGATGATCTGTTATGGCTCCATAGAGGGTGTACAGACCAGTAATATAGTTGTAAGCATGAGAACTTAAAGGGGTTTTCTTGCTACAAGGATTGCTTTTTATGATAAAAATCTTGGAAAAACAAGTCACTTTGCAATATATGTCCATTAAGAGTGTCCTACCTATTCTTAGATATCCCCTCTTGTATGTGCTGCATCAGCTCCTCAGGTCGCTATAGCTACAGACCTGTTCAGTCTCTCCTGGTAGGCTGCCAGCACTGGTTGCTATAGCTACAGATCTGGTGTCCTCAGCAGCTCATCACTGCAGGTCAGTAGTAGCCAGTAAAATCAGTAAATATGCCAAAGAACATGCATGAAACCGGGAAAACAGGACTGAGGTAAGATGAATCGATGTAGTGAGACAACCCCTTTAAAGGGCTTGTCCCATCTGGCTGTTTTCATTCTTCACAGCCTCTTCAGGTTCCCACTACCTGTGTAGACTGTGGGTAATTCTACACCAGTGATTGACTTTTCAGCTCTTCTAGCTCATATTGCTAGTTGAGCCTGTTACAGCGACATTACTGATAAAGGGGCTCTGAGAAATAATGACACTGTCCAAGCAGGATATCTAGCTATAAATGTGAACTACCAGAGCGTTCATGCTGCCAAGACCCCCTCTTAGCTGCTGAGTGATTTTGTTATTCTTGATGTAAATACACATAAATGTGCTCTGTAGACCTGATAGGATGGTACACAGCTGCTCCCAGGTCAGATTTTCTCAGTAGAAAGATGATATCAGAGACTGAGAAGCAAGTCCCATCCAGTAAGGCCGGACTGATGCAGAACTTAAAGGGGGGTTCCCATCATGCTGTTTCACAAAAATCACAGCCAGAATCAGACTCACAATTCCTGGTTAGACTCTGGGTGGTTCTAAAACAGTGATTGGCATATCAGCTCTGCTATTCCTAGCTGAGCCTGTTACATTGAGATAACTGCTAGAAGTTTATAAACTGTAGTAAACAGAGCTACAGAGCTCTAAAGGGTTAAAACTTGTCATTATTTTAAGTAAACAAGCTCCTGTGCTACTGATAACACTTAGCAGGGAGTGACTCACCATGGTAGAAGAGGGTCTCTAGAGCAATCAGAGCAGAGAGAGATAGCAGAGAGAGGATCTCCTTCATCTGCTAAACAAAGCAAAATCAGAACTGCAATGTATTTGGTTATAGTCTTTATTTACCTTTTTCTACATGTTTAAGCTAATCAATGTTGTTAAAAAAACTCTTTAAGGGAAGATCTTTATGAATTTGCAGGAGGAAGTGGAGTATGATGACACGCTGCCAAGACACATTATTAGCTGTTGAGTGACCCTGTTGTCATTGATGACATGTGATAAGATCAGAGATTGAGAAACACAAGCTCTGTCCTGCTGAAAATACACAGCAGGGAGTGAAATCACTATCTCGGCCACTGCTAGAGCTGACAGAGGTGGTCTGTAATTTAAGAAGCTTGTGTAACCAAATAGAAAATAAGAACCACCCAAACTCTGAAATTAAGCAAAATCAGAAGAGCAATGTATTTGGTAATAGTCTTTATTTACCTTTACCTACATGTTTAAAGCTGATTATTAAGATGGGAATATCTTTTAAAATCAGATGTACACTAGTTTTAAACAATGATCTGTCAGTCAGAGGGCCTTACAAATAGAAAAAAACCTTAACTCACCCCTAAAACCAGTTCCTTTCCAGCGTCACTTCTGCCTGTGGAGCTTCCCGACCATTTTGTCACATGACACTGAAGTCTCTTCTTGTATGACCGATGAGGTCAATGATTCGCTGCAGAGTCATGTGACAGATAAATGTGACATCATTGGTGGGAAGCAGACTTTAAAGGTGAATTAACTTTTTTCCCCAATGTTTAAGATCCCCCCACTGGCATACCATTTTTTAAAACTAATGGACAACCCATATAGATATACATCTAAGTAGAGTGATACTTTATTTACTATCTTTGTTTTTTTATATGCATTCTTTGTTTATTGAGGTAAGATCAGGTTACAGCATATGACAAACCTTTTTTTTTTTTTTTTTTACATAGTCTAACTAATAAACTTTACAAGACAAGAAATCCAACATTTGCCACCAATACCTGTATAAGTAAAAAACTATAAACATGCAAATATCTATCCTATGCAGCCTTCTTTTTTAACAGAGTAACAGTATATTCACAAAGAGGTTTGGTACAGAAATTTCTGCAACTGAAAATTAGTTTCATGCATCTGAATAGGGTTGTTTCTGCAGCAAGCACATGAATTTATGCAAGACCCATTTGGATAAATGGGCAGTCACCAAATATTACGCCAAAAAATCTGCTGCATTTGAACAAACCTTAACTGGGCTGCTGTTTTCTAAGCTCTAACAATGCACTGTTTTATGGTAACAGGAACTAAACAGGTTTTAGAATACAGCCTTAGAAATAAATCTCAGGTTTGTCCTTTAGACAAATTTACAGCAGAATCAGACTGGCCCCCAGGGGAGCTGTGGAAACTTCTGGTGGGCACCTGGGCATGGTGGGCCTGGGGTTGCTTTTCAGGGAGATAGGCAAAGAAAGAGAGGCAGAGTAAAGAGTCATGTATGTGCAATCAAGTACAGTAGCTGTAGGATGGACCCCAAGAATCAATGCCACTGGTGGGCCCCAAGAATAAGCTCCACTGATGTGCCCCAAGAATCAACTCCACTGGTGGGCCTCAAGAATCAGCTCCATTGGTGGGCCCCAAAAATCTGCTCTACTGGTGGGCTTCAAGAATCAATTCACTGGTGGGCCCCAAGAATTAGCTCCACTGGTGGTCCCAAAGCACCCCAGTACAACACTTGACACTCTATATGTGTAGACTCATGAATTTGTATGCAGCATGATACTGTACTATAAATGAGAATACACAAAAAATACCAGTATGATATAAGTAATTGTAAAAGTCTTAGATCTACACATTTTCATTATCTGTACACATTTAACTCACGTAATTTTAGTGCAGAATATACATATATTACAAATCTATATATTTAAATCTGCATGAATTCTGCCTCCAAACCATGTCCTATTTGAAATCATAACCTACTTAACGGGAATCCACAAATTTTCCAATGTAAATTTGTGAAAAATAAAAAAAATAAAAATAAAGTAGCATACCACGTAGTTTTCATGTGGATGCCACCTGGAAATTGTTGCAGGTAGCGGGAGGTGGATTAGCCCCAGTGGATGCAAAATGTGCCATATACAAAGTGCATATCTGTGGCAAAATCCAAGGGTATCATCTCTGATTTGTGCCATGGATTTTGTTATGCTGTGGCAGAGGCCTTAGGTTTTATTCACGTGTATTTTTAAATGGGTTATGGAAATGACATGAGTTTTATTCCAAAACTGTAATTAGATCCCTTTAAAGTAGGGAAACAATTCCCACAAGAGATACAGTTTGTTGAAAAGTTTTCAGGTTTTCCTTGCTTTCCCTTTACTGGATCGATTTTAGCTTTAAGATATAATATATGGCACTTGCACATATTTAAATGGCTGTGGGAATGAAGTCTAAGGGGTAATATCTGAAGGGTTCCAGACAAAAAGCCATTTGGATAATTATATTTTTGTATTGCGGCAAACTAGCAGCTATTTCAGAGTCCTGACACTGGAGGGCAGCAAAGTACACTGTGTGCTAACAATTATGAAGCAATACTGCCACAAACTGCATAGGACACAGCAGACTTGTATCTAAGATTAAAGCCAGTCTGCATGAGACACAGAGATTGTATATGTCCTCAGCTATTACCCCAGATATTTTAATGCATTAACTGTGACTTCTGTATACCGTGTGCCTGACAGCTGGCATTGCATATAGTGTAAGCGACCTTTAAATATATTTTGCAGCTATAACTTTGGATTACTGGCAGCACAGGGATATAAATTCCTGCTTTTCTTAATAAGCTGAATTCTTAAATGAACTGTATAAATAACATTGAAAACTTTTTAAATACCAAACTTGCCCTACATCTAAATATAGAGGAAGTATACAGATAACAATATTGTCCATATGAGTTTTCTTTATTTTAACACCCTTTGAACAGGCTTGAAGTTTCAACACGGTTATTTTTAAGGCTATGTCTACACTGCATGCATAAACCATCGTATTTTCGGCGGTTTTAAGATTCTAAAACAGCTGAAAATCTGACCGTTTTGCATGCCTATAGACTTTAAGAGAAAAATTACTCGTAGTCTACACAGATAATTTTTTTTCCGATCGTTTTCTGGTGCCATGTTGTATAGTACGCAGGCGTTTATTCGTTTTGCCGTCGGTTTCCTATACAATCAACTGTATGGCAAAAAAACAAGAACCGACCGCAGTTTTTAACAAAAACTAAAACCGTGGTTGCGGTTTTTGTCCAATGCTGTGTGGATCCAGCCTAACTCTGACTAGATTTAAAGAGAGGGGATACATAACGGGGGACTTTTACTGCAAAGAAATTAAGGGTATGTTCACACAGGCCAGATCCGCTGTGACATCTGCAACTAAATCAACAGCATTTCTACAGAGAAAAACCTGCAGCAACTTGTGTGGATTTTGTTGTAGATTTTGCTACAATGATTTCAATGGGAAAAGGGATAAAACTTAAAATTTACATGTGAAGAACCAGACACCTGGCAGACAAGGACAGGGAGAGAAAGACAGTGCGGCCTAGCGCTAAGTCCCCCAAAGCTGTCCCTGCCTACTTGTCAGCCCAACCCTAAGTGGCTGGTGGCAACTGGGTGACAATCCCTACCTAGGTAAGATGCAATACAGAACTAACAAGACACACAAACTCTGGAGCTCAGACAGAGCAGGTCAAAGCCAGAAAAAACAACACAGTACCAAATCGTCAGGCAAAAGGAAGGTCAGGAGCAAAGGTACAAGAATCAGATACCTGGCAAAACAGCACAACAAAGCACACCAGCTCACGCCATAATAGACTATCACAGGCAAAGAACCAGTGCCCAAGTAATCTATAAGTATGATGTTATAGTCCTTAATGTGTACTCACAAAACATGGCAGCTGTCATGAAAGACAGTCAGCAGAGAACAGACTGGTGAGGCAGTAATTAAGGAACACACATACAGAACCTAATAAGACCGTGTTCAGACACTACAAGAAACATGCACAGCACAGTTCACAAATCATGGCCAAAAGCACTGCGCCTTGAGTAGGCCTGGTCATGACACTACAACAAAAGTGCTTGATTTAGCTGCTGATTTGCAGTGTATCTGCCTTGTGTAAACATACCTAAAGTCTTAGCAGAAAACTATACATACCACGTGGCTATTAACAAGGAAAGTTTCCCTTTATGCATCTTTTTCTTTAAATCTAGTCCAAGTTAAAAAACTAAAAAATATTGAAATTGCATTATGAAATTCTTCTTGTTCAAAGGTTGCTGCTTTGCTAAAACAATGAAAATTTATCAAGACCATACTGTCCCTCTATATTTACAGTAGATGTGGGAAAAAACACTGCAAGCCAGCATGTTTATGGCCTCACTTTGGCCGCAATGGGACTTCTACAAGTGGGATCATGGAGTAAATCTGACGTTGGAACTGCTGGACAGATAAAGAGGCTGGTGGCCATCACTATTATGTCTGTTTTAGTAAATCCTTGTGTTCCCTGTGAAATAACAATTCTGGAGCATCTTCTCTTATAAAGGGCCGTTCACACGGCTTATTACAGGGACGTATTGCAGCCGTATTGTGCTCCGTACTGCGCTGCAATATGACTGGAATCCGTCCCAGCCATTACGGTAATCCACAGTTTTCATAGCCGGGCGGGGAGAAAGTGGCATGTTCATTATCCTGGCGGGATACGTGCCGTGGATAAAGAAAGTCTATGGGGCTGACGGGCAGCGCCCCCGCCCCTTATTCAAACCGTAATTGCAGGCGAAATCCGTCCTGCAATTATGGCTTGAACAAGCCATGTGAACCGGGCCTAACTCTGTGTCGTGCTGTTCCTCTGTTAAGGCATGTTCACACGGCTTAAAATGGGCCGTATTTCGGTCCGTAATTACGCGCCGAAGTGCACCAATTACGGGCCGAAAACGGCCCTTTCATTACGGTAATTCACAGTTCTCATAGAGAACTATGGATTACATCTCCATAGTTGACATGTGAATTACTAGCGGCGTATACGCGCCGCTGGCAATTCAAGTCTATAGGCCGGCGAAGTGCTGGTCCCCCGCTCACTACCCCCCTCCCGCCCCGCCCCCGGTCACACGGCGTAATTGCGGGGCGTAATTACGCCATGCAAATACACCATATGAACATAGCCTTATTCCTCCTAGAAATGTACTGTATTACTGAATCTGTCAGATGGGTGTGTCTCTTCACACACCGACTGTCAGCTCTGACTGCACAATGTCAGACTACTCTGGGACACAACAACAGTTAGTAAGGGTATGTTCACACGGCGTGTTGGATCCGTTTTGGATGCGAAAAACACATCCAAAAGCGTTATGTAAATCACATCGAAAACGCATCCAACAAGCAGGTGTGTGTTTGGCTACGTTTTGGCTGCAGCAGAAAAGCTCTCTATAGTTTTAAATAAGGCTCCTGCTGCCCTGACATGACAATTCTTTGAACGGATCCGACAAACACATCACAAAGACGCATGTAAACACACATTGGTGATCACTCGTCTGAACGCCGATGTGTGTTTTACATTGAAAGCCATGTAAATTACACTGCACATTGTTAGATGCGTATTTGGATCCGTTTAGGGTCCAAAACAAGGATCCATACACGTATCTATGAAAGAATCCAAAATTGGATCCAACACACCATGTGAACATCCCCTAACACCCACCTGACAGGTTAGGAAAGATGCTCCAGAATTGTTATTTTATGGGGAACACTTGTATTTATTAAAACAGATTGGTCAGGAGATGTCACAGGTCCTCTTAAACTGTACATCTAGGAAAAAAAAAGTTACATTTTAGTTAAGCTACATCCAGGCAAAAATTAGGAATTTTGGTTAAGTTACAAAATAACACCAATTTGGTGAGTAAACTTAGCCTTATGAAATTGTAAAGGTACTAAAATCAAGCAAAGAAATAAGCTTAGCTATGGCCCTCTGATGTTTATTAAAGTGAGAAATTAATGCTATAAGTTATATATAATATAGTTCTTCAGAAAAATACATTGATTTCTTATCCCCACAATAAAGTTGTTTTGTTGCCCATGCCCTTTCACCTTTTTTGTGCCCGGACATTCCAAGTCTTTGTTTGCCCAATCTGATTAAAGTCAAAGCACCTGCAAAACCGTCTATAGTAAATAAGGTCGTCTGTTGCTATAAATTGACCATTTGCATAAATAAACAGCAATTATCAATGAGGAAACGACATATTCCACTGAAGATTAGATAGTGTTTCTAGCTGTAGCACTTGTGGGCTTAGGTGCAGTGCAGACTGTCACCAGATCTGCCCTCAAGGCCTGCAGACCTCATGCCTCTTGTCTTGGGCCTCACCTGTGTTGTACTTTTCAGCAGACACACCTGATGCCAGTAATTGCTGACCTCACTTCAGCTCTTACCGTCTATTGTGATCCTCTGCATTGCTCTTCAAATATTTGACAACACTGGGAGTGTCCTGATGGCTCTGCATGAAACAGGGGATTATTATCAGGCTGGAAAATCAGAATCACTTACATAGCTCAAACTGATGAGTGCATAACCTAAACAATCGTGGGGTCACCAAAGATATATAATATTGTCAACAGGGGCGTTGCTATAGGGGATGTAGAGGTAGCAGCTGCTACTGGGCACTACAGTCTAAGGGGGCCCAAAAGCCTTTCTGCCACATAAGAAGACACCAGTATTGTAAAGGCACATGGTAACTGGGGGCCTCTATTTCATTCTTTTGCATCAGGGCCCAGGAGCTTCTGTTTGTAAATGCCTCCTAAACAGGGCCGGGACGATGGGTAGGCGAAGGAAGGCGCCACTTCATCTGAGGCAGAAAAGGGGGTGCAAGGAGGCATGGAGTGGGCTGAATTTTCCATTTGGGGGGCACTTTGTGTCTTATTTGCCTAGGGCACCAGAATATCTTGTCCCAGCCCTGCTCCTAAATGCGTTGTCTGAGATTGAAAAGAAAAAGTGTACTTTCTCCCAAGAAGCACTAGTTTTTGGGCTGAATCTAGTAGTTCAGTTTAAAACCATACACAGCCCATTTCTGGGGAAAAAGCAGAGCCATTCTTCTATTCTCAAACAAGGCCATATACACATGCCCACATCACAAGGCCCTGAAGACAATGGCCATAAAGATCAGTGGTCTACAATGTACCTCTGGAGGCAAGCAGAAGAAAGAAAAATATGGCATGCTCTATGTTGTGTAACAGAGGTGTTCTTTATTGTTTCTGTGGAGTATAAAGTACCTCGTAGCGGAAACGCAGCGGAACACAGAGAGATAAGGACCTGTAGGTTCTCTATGTGCCAGTGTACAGGTGTCTGTGCTGTTGGCATGAGGATAAACAGTTTATTTTAAAATATACAAAAAATAATATGTATCTGCTGGAACTCACTATGGCTAGGTCTAGAAATTCCTTCCTGTATAGGTCTAGTACTCCACACTGGCTCTTCTCTCGCTCGGGTTACTGGCCCTCTTCTCTGACACATCATCTTCTACTCATGTGACTATTTGAAAAAGGTCCTGTGTGACCGAAATGTCATGACGTATTAGTCAATTTCCACTGTATATAGTGTGTTGGAGCCTGTGGGATATATTGAATAAACTTCACGTATATTTGTAAAAATTGATGGAGTGCGATCAGTTCTTTGAATCCGCCGAAAAACCAACCTTACCCAGCGCTGTGTAAACTTCAATAGAAAATCTGTGCTGTAGTCTATACAGCATGGATTTTTTACTGAGGTTCCACCGACTGGTGAAATATAAAACATGTTATATATTCCGTGGGACTGACGTCTGATTCCCATAGCTCTAAAGTACGGGGCTGCTGGGAATTCGAAATCCGACCACCGGCATTTGCACAAAAGACGTGCAAAAAAACGGCGGTGCGGCGCGTTCCAGCACAGTCAAAATTCTGCCAGATTTTGGACGGCTTTTTCACTTTGCTGTGTGGACCTAGCCTAAGATTATGTCCACATGACGAGTAAAATTTTGCCATTGAAAACTGCTTCAGACAACAGGATTTTCAACGGGTATTTTACATGTTATTATAAGTGGATTTAGGGTCCTTTTTACTCATGGTTTACAGTCAGAAACGAGTCCCTTTCATTTCTATGTGGTTTTGGATCCGGATCGGTGTTAAAAAACAAATACAAATGTTTGAGGTAATTTTACAACATGTTTTTAGCTGTCCCCATTCACATTAATAATAATTTTCCATGCGTTTTCTGACCAAAGAATAAAAAAACCACCACCGAAAATATGTGTTTTATATCAATGGGAATGGTTTACTCTCAGTTTTAGATGATTATTCCAAGTCTGACCTTCCGGGTTGAAATACTCATTGTGTGGATATAGCCTACCACAACAAATCAGACTCTCTGCCACCTGTACAACTTTTAAAAGTAACTTGAAAGTCAGATCTTTAGTATAGCCTACAATCTACAGTAACCCTGCTGCCACTCCACCATAATACACATATCTTTGTCTCTCAACTTCTGTCTCACCCCTCCTCCATTGTAGATTGTAAGCTCTTGTGGGCAGGGTCTTCTCTCCCTCTGCATCAGTTTGTTATTTAGCACTGATATTGTATTTGTCCTGAATCTACAGTATGTAACCGATCCCCTTGGCTTATACAGCACTCTGGAATTAATGGTGCTCTAAAATAAATAATAATAAAATATTTAAATCATTATATCATTAAAGGGATCTTCCTATCTCCCTACTTCCATTAAGGGACAAAATCTGTACCAGCTGAAGGATATGGAATGGTGGATGGGCGTGTAGGGCTTTACCATGTACTTTTTATGGGAGCTTTAAGTTCAGTCATTCTCAGCTGTGCTTGGAATTGACATAGAGGTGAATGGAAGGAGCAGCAGATGAGCAGTCACCTCTCTGTTATCTGTTGCCAGCATAGACACCAGCCTGGAAAAGAATTAGGAGATGGGATATTTTGTATTCTTTACTGCAGAAAATTTTTGATGAAAACCAGAATCATTTAATAAAAATTTAGTACAGAAAAGCTGTTTACAAGAGACATTGCTTGTCAATACCTGGAGATCAGGGACAGAAATTACATAAAATGTGTGACAATATGTACATTGGATTCAAATGACCACTGATTTATGATGGTTTGCTACTATCAAGAATACTTTCATTATGAAGATCTTGGTAAATTACTGAGTATTATAGAAAGAACAGGAATGCCTAAAATAAAACTTTAAAGAGAACTTGTCACATAGGTTACACCCCCCTTGCTGAGGACAGCACAGGCTATTGACAGACATGTTGTTTCCAGCACTGTGTTCCTAAGGTTGCGTTCACACGGCAGTGGACAAATACCGGTCGGTTTACCCGGCCGGTACTTGTCCAGTTTTGCGGCCGTCCCCACGGCCGCGGGGGGACAACTATTCTCCGCAATGAGCGGAGAACAGCCCTCCCCCTCCCATTGAGGTGTTCATATTCTGTCCGGAAACCGGACGGAAGAATGAACATGCTCAATGCTTTATGAGCGGTCCGTGGGCGGAAAAATCGCCGGGCGGAAAACCCGTGCAGTGGGGACTGGTGCACGGGTTTTCCATAGAGCACAATTGTGCTAATTTTCGGCCGGTTTTTCAAGCGTCTGTGGAGACATGCCCTTATTCTGTAAGATGCTGGAGTTTTAGAACATTTAGGGGGACATGTATTGGGACCCCCCCCAATTGTTAACACCCAACTGGCAGGGTCAGTAATGCATTTCTAGAAGGAATAACAGAGGAACCAGAAAAACACAGAACTATTTTATGGGAAACACTTATTTACTAAAACAGACATGTCGGGAATGGCCCAGGTCTTCTGTAAGTGTCCACAAGCTGTACCTTTAGCTATATATTACATACACAGGAGTCTGTGTGACTAAGGTACTTCATTGGCAGCCCAAAGTAAGAAATAGCTACATTATCATTATCTTTGATAATTTTATAGTGAATTGTTGTTGTACTTTCTAAAGTTTTAAAAAGAAATGTATAAATAAATATTTACCAATAATGTATCCCCTGGTTTATAGCCACAGCTTATAGCATACAAGTCAAAAGAAATGCAAAGTGGGCCAATATCTGTCTGCTGCATATGAACTGACACAATGTCCTGACAATTTATCATTATAATCTAAGGCACTTCCAGTGATTTATAGAAAACATACTATCAGCAAGGGAGGGAAGATACAAATCCTCTTTGTTGTGGTTTGATGTATTCAGGTCCCTTAAAATGAATTTGATGAATATTCTTGGCATTTCATTGCATCATTGTATTTATCACAGGAAGAACCTAGCAAAAATAGAGCAGCAGCACTAGCAGAAAGTGCATCAGTAATATATAAAGGCTTCCTGTCACTATGTATCAAGGAAGCCTAGCACTTACCAGGAACATCACACAATCTGCATGGCTGCTAGAATGAAATGAACATTAAGTGGACGCATTCATTATTCCTTGTAGCTTATTGCCTGCTTCCATTAAGTGCATACATTTAATAAATTAAATACATAAAACTTAAATAGTGTAAAGCACATCTGGTCTTAACTGGCCGTTCATATCATTTAGGAGAAGTCCGATTATAGGTAGGGCCTTTGAGACTTGAGCTCTGGGGCTCACACCACTTTGGGGACCACAAAGCACCAATGCCCACTCTGCCTGGTGGTTGTTTGATAATCGTATCCAGTCCAAACAATGGTTGCCATGCAGACCTATAGATCTCCATTTTAAAGTGAAAGGTAGTAAAAAAATTCAATGCTCTTTTCTGGCGTTAAATGCAGCTAAGTGAGCCAGCTACAATGTCTAATATGCCTAATGAATGTTGTTCGTTAGACTCTACACTTTCTAATGCGCCTAACATGAAGGGATGTTCTGGGGGCATTCTGGGGGCATGTCACACCACACTCGTATTATTAGACACATATATGAATGTGGTTCACAAAACTAGACGCATTACTGCTCGGACAGGCAGGTTGTACTGTATGTGGACCTTTGTCATAAAAAAGAAAATCTGTGTATCTGGAGAGGTTTAAGATATTGTTAGCCAGGGGCGTAACTACAGGGGGAGCAGATGTAGCAGCTGCCCCGGGGCCCGTGCGCTTAGGGGGCCCGTGCCCCAGGGCAGCTACTGACACGCCAGCTCCTGCGCCCACCAGCAGCGAACATAACAGTTCACTGCCGGCAGACGCGGAGTGCGGGGCCCGGCGCATACCGCCTCTGAACGTCCGGGCCCTCAAGTCTTACCACTCAGACGCAGGGCCGCATGGCTGCTAGGCGTAGGCACCGGCCCACAGTGCTGACGTGGGCTGCCCGATGACCTCATATCATCGTGCAGCCCGGGCCGAGCCCAGACTGCCCGGGAGCCGAGCGGCGGGGGAGCGTGGAGCTGCTGAGTAAGTGCTTTCTTATTTTTCTTTTAATATTAATGAATCCTCTCCTGCCTGTATATAGCCCCTACCTACCTGCCTGCCTATAGCCCCTACCTACCTACCTGCCTGCCTGTATATAGCCCCTACCTACCTGCCTGCCTGTATATAGCCCTACCTACCTGCCTGCCTGTATATAGCCCTACCTACCTGCCTGCCTGTATATAGCCCCTACCTACCTGCCTGCCTGTATATAGCCCCTACCTACCTACCTGCCTGCCTGTATATAGCCCCTACCTACCTGCCTGCCTGTATATAGCCCCTACCTACCTGCCTGTATATAGCCCCTACCTACCTACCTGCCTGCCTGCCTGTATATAGCCCCTACCTACCTTCCTGCCTGTATATAGCCCCTACCTACCTACCTGCCTGTATATAGCCCTACCTACCTGCCTGCCTGTATATAGCCCTACCTGCCTGCCTGTATATGGCCCCTACCTACCTGCCTGCCTGTATATAGCCCTACCTGCCTGCCTGTATATAGCCCTACCTACCTGCCTGCCTGTATATAGCCCCTACCTACCTGCCTGCCTGTATATAGCCCTACCTACCTGCCTGCCTGTATATAGCCCTACCTACCTGCCTGCCTGTATATAGCCCTACCTACCTGCCTGTATATAGCCCCTACCTGCCTGCCTGTATATAGCCCTACCTGGCCCCCCAAAGCCCTGCCTGCCTATATGTAACCCCTATAGCCTCCCCAAAGCCCTGCCTGCCTATATATAGTCCCTATAGCTTGCTCTATGCACTGCCTGCCTGTATGGGCCCCCTATAACCTACCCTAAGCCCTTTCTGCCTACATATATGGCCCTATAGCTACCTAAACCCTACCTTCCTACCTATATGGCCCCTATACCCTGCCTGCCTGTCTATATGGGGCCCTATACCTAAACCCTGCTTGACTGCCATTATGGGGCCCTATAGCTTCCTAAACCCTGCCTATGTGGGGACCCTATTGCCTACATAAACCTGGCCTATCTAGAGCCCCTTATATCCTATGTATAGCCTGCCTAAATGGACCCCATATAGCCAGGGGGGGCAGGGAGTGAGGTGCTGGAAAAGTGAGGATTCTAAGATATTTGTGTCTTAATCTGCAGGGACAAGTGGCCGGGAGCAGTCATCATGGTGGTCTGGACGGATGCAGAACAAATCGAAAGTCAAAAACTTATCAGAAACGTCACCTGTGAGTAACAAGACGTAACTACACTGTAATCATTTATATGTCTGCAGAGTCTGTGTACACTAGTATATACCACTATATGGTCACTATATGGTGGTTATTAACAGTTGCAGAGTGCAATGGTTAATAAATAAAACAGCCGTGTAACGGTGTTTTCCACTTATGGTCACTATATGGTGGTAATATACAGTCTGCAGAGCCTGTGTACACTAGTTTAGTGTACTAGTAAAGTCTTAATGTGTAGGCTCCAAAGGCATCTACTTTTCCAAACGCCAAATCATGGAGTATAAGAAGACAGGCGGTGCCGAGATAGACGTATGACGTTTCAGGGCGTATCCAACCCCTTTCTCAAAAAAGGGTCCCTTAAAGTAGATGCCTTTGGAGCCTACACATTAAGACTTTCGGGCTATAATCTATGAATTTGGAGCAACGCAAGGAGCATGTTTCATGCACATTACGTTACATGTTTTAAAGAGATGTGTTGTTAATAAAGAGGACTTTTATAACGAAATTATGACCCTTGCTAAATATATGTATCGAGAGCTGATATTTCTATTTCAGTTATGTTAAATGTGGGGGGATTTATTACTGCTTGTATGGCAATTATCTGTAGTACAAAAAATATGATTTTTTCTGCATTTTCACATTGCTTTTCCACTTTCCAAAAAAGTGACATGGGCTTGGTGGTAGAGCACATGGACCTTCTGTGGCTGGCTGACACACCTACTATAATATAGAGAGTTTGTGGTGTATATTATGGTGGTAATTTAGCTAGCTAGCTGGAGCACATGTCTCTGTGTGGTGCCAGATATTTTACAAGACCTGTATCTCTTCATTCATTTGGTGCATCTTGTTCGCGTGCACTTTCAATAAAACGCTGGTCCTTAGGAATTCCCCTATAGTGTCCATAGTTGCTAAAAGTGTGCTTATTGTGAAATAACCTCTAGCTGGTGATTTATGACAGGAAGGAACCTAGAAGATAAGGTGCTTGTTGATTTTGAGTTATACATTTCCAGCAAGATAAATTAACCCATTTACGTGTATTAAACTAAGCATTTATTAGAATCAGCAATTAAAATGTAATCTAGAAATAAGACAAGTAGCCTACTTTATGGTATGATATAGTAAATTCATTATAAAGTGGTAGAATATCACATTTTAGGCCCAGATTCACATGCTTCCAGGTACTGATTTACAGATGCATTTCCTGCTCTGAAGCTTTCCATCCCCCGCGATGCAGAATTCCTTTATCAAAGTGGATGTGCATGGATAATTACTGATTGTAATCGTTTTATGTTCTTTGTAATCATTGTTTTAGTCCTAGATTTCAGATATTATTGGGCAGGCTGTTATTTTTGTTACAGTGCTTATTTTTCTAAAAAATATTTCTAGGGAAATTTGGTGTTCTATATCAAGACTCTGTTTTGTCATGTGTGTTGCTTTACACCAGCATTAAGAATATTAAAGCATACTGATGCATTGTGATATACATGCTATGATGATGCTTGAACACAGCACATGTATACAACATATAGAAATCCATGTGAATGCCCAGTTGTATGCAGAAGCTGCATGAAACCCATCCTCCTGCACTTAGGGTCCCTACAGCTCCAAATTAAAAAACAGAAGGACTACAATTGGTACTTTGTAGACCCCATACAGCCAAAGCAACTAGGCCCTCTGCCCATTAATAGTTTCGATCTTACAGTCGATCAGTATTCCTAACCCTTTAAAAAAAAAAACTTGATCAGGGCCCCTGACAGAATTACCACCCATACTGCCCCGATGATGGCCCTGCCAGTAGACATTCCATGTCCTAATCTATGTTGCCTCTAATTATTCCCCTCTAATATATTTCCACAATACAATATGCAGTGGAACATGGTACAATATTTTATCTGCTTACCACTGATCCAGCTCAGACAGTTGCTCTGGTGTATGTGTATAAGCAGTCAGCATGTAACTGCTGCAGCCAATTAGTAGCCTGAGTGGTCACCAGAGGCATAACTTAAAGGGGTTTTATCGTTAGAAGCCTTCGTAGACTTGAGCTGTTTCTATCTGTTTCAATACAGGGGTGAGTCTCTCTTCCCTGTCGGCGTGCCTCTCCTGCCAGGAGGCGCGTCTCCCCTCACTGAAGAGCTGTGACCTCATCATTCTATTTAGCGGGGAAGGAGAGGAGCATTTCCCCTTTTCAGACTCCTTTCTATGCTTCTGGCTGCAGAGCTGTCAGCTCCCTCTCGGGCTGCACAAGCTCCGTATAACCAGTACCTCTGCATTGGTGTACACAGTTATACACACAGCGTGAACTGAGGAAGCAAGTGTGAGAAATGCACTCTGTCCCCCTCCTTCACCTCCTCTGTTATCAGGCAGGAGGTAGACCAGACTGTATAAGGCTGTTATATGGGGGGAGCACAGGGTATAAGACTGTGTTATATGAGGGGAAAGTGAATCTAGCAGTTAGATACTCAGTAATTACCCAGATCCTTTACATAGAACTACAATGGAGATCCATCACAATTTGAGAGGAGCTGAGACAGCCTTCATTATACAGACACCCCCAGCCATCTCAGGCAGCTCCTTTCTCACAGCTCAGAGGGGAGTAAAGACAGAGTGTGCAGGCAGCCAATCACATCACAGGGGGTGTTTCCCATTCGGGGGGCATGTCCCAACAGGCTGAATGAAACTTCAGTCAGCCAATCACAGAAAAGGGGGCTTGTACCGCCCAGCTGCTGCAGAAATAGCTATAAATGCACAGTTTAGCTCATATCTACTATAAAAATTTACTTAGGGAAAAGCAAAAACCCAAATTTCAAAAGGCTTATTTTTACTATCCCCCCCATTAGGATAGATCTTTGTAGCGAGAAAAAACCCCCTTTTAAATTCACACTGGAAAAGGGCGCATTTCTTTTAAAAAGCGCAAAAACCCCGCCTTTTATTTAAATTTTTTTTCCCCCGGGGCGTAAAATTTCCCCAAGTCCCTTTTTTTTTACAGGTTTCACATATGCCCAGGGGAAAACAATGGTTTAACAACGCACTCAATGGTTTCTAAGATTTTAACCGGGATTTACGGAAAGGGACTTTTGGGGCATTGCAGCGCGAATTACAAAACCAAGTACGACCGCCCCAAAAATGTCATGTGAACATACCCAACCCAAAACCCAGCCCCCCATTACAAATTCTAGGAAGAAAAGCCCATTTTTGGCCCCCCCACTCCCGGGGCCCCGTAGCAAACAAATAAACCCCTTTAAAGTTTTATAATTTATTTCAGGCGACCACAAATAAGTTGAAGAGACCATGGATGTGTTTCATTTTCCCCCAGCACATTATGTGCAGCACATAATGCAGGAACAATAGAAATGAGGAGGATCCAGATCCATACAATTGTTCATACAGGCATGCTGTTCACTTTGATTTACATGATGACTGGCATTTCCTTTCCAAGTTTATGTATGTTGCCACATTATATTTGTCTGTGGTTGATTTTGGAAATTTATTTTAATTTCAAAACCTTTTTGCTTAGACCCAAATTTTATTCTCTTTTGTCTTTTTAAAAAATAAAAAATTTCCCAAAGAAACTGTATTTAATCATGGGAGAAAAGGATGAGGGGCTCATTCCCTTTCCTCCCGGAATTTGGGAAAAAACCTTTCTCCACTGCCCCAAAAAAGAAAAAGCGGAAATGCATAGGAGAAAAAATGGAAAATATTAACCTAATTAATCTTTGTTGTCCTACTCTTTTACACAAAAAACTTCCCCTTTGTCTCCCGTTTTTGTTGGGCTGACATCTTTTAAAAGGGTTTCCTACTACATAAACTGGTGGGATTACCAGCGGGTTAAAAAATGTTTTTGGGTTCGATTTTTTAAAACCAAAAAACCCTTTTATCAAAAAGTGACTTCCCGGTCTTTTTCCCCTTTCAGAAGTTTTTAACTCTTTTCCTTTTTATCTTTTCAAAATTAAAAAAAGGGATGACTACAACATCTTTTCACAGCTGCAAAGTTAGTTCTGCCATGGCATTGGGGAAACGGTTTTTAAAACCCCTGATATTGCAGAATGGTGAATAAGATCCCAAAATTTTCCTTTAAACCCCTTAAGGGCCCAGGGCCCGTTTTTTGGGCCTTCCTGAAACAGCCCTATTTTTGAAAACTGGCATGTGTCACCCTTTTGTGAAATAATTTTTTTGACACTTTTACCTTTCTATGGAATTTTTTAGTTTGTTTTTCCCCGGACACATTGTGCTTTAAATTGTAAGAAAAATTTTATCCCTAAAAAAGCCCCTGTTTTTTTTTGTGAAAAAAAATCAAAATTTCAGAAAAAATTAGAAAAAAAAAAGTGATTTTGAAAATTCAAAAAAAAAGTCGCGTGCAAACAGTAAATTTTTCACCCAAAAAATAAATTTTTTAACTAGCACTACCTTTTGTTCCCCTATAGGTTGGGATCATTTTTTAAAAATTTCCCTTTTTTTTTTAAATTTCATTAGAGGGCTTAGAAATTTAGTGGTTTAATTTTTTTCCCCCATTTTTAAGAAAATTTGCAAAAAACATTTTTTTAGGGACCAAGGGCCAGTTCTGACTGGCTTGGGGCCTGCATGTTAGATAATTTCCCTAAATGACTCCATCTAAGAAACTAAAACCCTTAAAGGGATTTACAACATTGGGTTTTGGAAGTTTGTTAACCCTTTAGGGTATTTCACAAAAAATTTTAAAACAAAGTGGAGGGGAAATTTCAAAAATTTTACTATTTTTTTAGTTTTTAATATTTAACCATTATTTCCCTTAAATTTCGGTAAATTTTATAGGGGAAATTTCAAAAATAATAATTTAAAATTCCCCCCCCGGGCTGCCGTTTTTTTGAAAATCCCAATTTGGGGCCCTTTGGGCCTAAATTTTTCTCAAAAAACCCAAACCCCAGAAAGAGGAAGGAGCAGGGTACTGGACTCTGGGGGCTCATTTTCAAGCAATTTTATTTAAAGGGGCCATTTCAGGTTTGAAGAGGCCCTAATGAAAAATTAAAAAAATTTAAAAAACAACCCCCCAAAAAAAACCCCATATTGGGAAAACCCACAAACCCCCCTTTAAGGTTTTATATCAAATGGGGTAGTTATCGGCCCCACAAATTAAATTTACAAAAAAAAATTTTTTTTGCATTAGGCTGGAAAATTAAAAAAAAAATTTTTCCAAAAATCTGCAAAAATTTTAAACTAAAAAAGTTTTTATATATACAAGGAATTTCCCGAAAAAAAAAAACCCCAAAACTTTTTTTAAGCCCAAATTTTTTCCAGGTTCCCGGGAAACCCTAC
Organism: Phyllomedusa bahiana; assembly: GCA_025379985.1. Taxonomy (NCBI): domain Eukaryota; kingdom Metazoa; phylum Chordata; class Amphibia; order Anura; family Hylidae; genus Phyllomedusa; species Phyllomedusa bahiana. The sequence continues at coordinate 48,464 of JAODAL010017780.1, forward strand.
ATGTTTTTGGGTGAAAACTCGTTTGGGGGCATGCAAAGGGGGTCAAAGGGGGGGAGCATAAAAAGGCTTTTGGCGCACAGATATTGGTGGGGCCCGGCGCATTTTGAAAAACCCCTAAAATACCAGAACAGGTGAGACCTTCCAGAAGAACCCAAATTTTTTTTTCAACCCCCCTCAGGGAAAACAATCTAGGGGTGTAATGTTCATTTTGGGGGCACAGATGTTTTCCTTTTTTTTTAGCTTTTGGGAAAAAAAAATGGGCCCTTTTTTTTGGGCTTCAATTTTTTCAAAGGGTTTGCCCTGGTTTCGTAAAATTTATTTGATAACTTTACATGGGGTTTGGGCAATTTGCAAAGGTTAAAATTTTTATGTAGTTTTTTAAAGTTTTTTAAACTTTTAACCCCAATAGAAAAAAAGGTCTATAAAAAAAATTTCGTTTTTATTTTGTCCTATTTGACGCTTAAAAACCTTTTTATTTTGGTGTGTTCAGGCTGTTTTGGGCCCTTGTTTTTTTGGGGGGGTGAATTGATGATTTTAATTTTTTTTTCACTTTTTAATTTAAGGGTTTTTTGGGGGCATTTTTAACAAAATACAGGGAATCCCAGATAGTGTTTTTTATTTTTTTTTTTTATAGCGGTCATGCTGCGGGTTTGATATGACATGCTAGCTTTACTCAGCAGATCGATTCGGGTTTAAAACAATACCCAATTTTTATATTTTTTTTTATTTTTTAAATGCTTTTATACAATAAAAAACACTTTTATCAAACCGGGGAAAAAACATTTTTGATTGCCCCTAGTCTGAGGGGCCAAAAAAACTTTTTTTTTTTTTTCTGTTTAAGGAGCTGTATAACAGCTTTTTTTTTGCGGGATGAGGTTTGGGCATTTTTAATTGGAATTTATTTTTTGGGAAAGGGGCAAAAAACTTTTTGATCAGTTTTTTAAAACCCTTTTTTGGGAAAGGGAAGTGGAAAGGGAAAAAAACCGTAATCCTAGTATTTTTTTTATTTTTTTTTTTAACAGCGTCACTGTGCAGTATCCGAAAAAAATTTTTGCTTTTCTCTGTGGGGTTTTTATATGATTTTGGTGATAAACCAAAATTTTTTTAGTTTTTTTTTTTTTTGGGGCACTTTAAAAAAAAAAATGTTAGTGTGTTAAAGAATATTTTTGAAAACGCCATTTTAGGGGAGCCCCTAACTTTTTTAAATTTTTTCCGTTACAGGGCTTTGTTAGGAGTTTTTTTTTTTTTGGGGGTAATGGACGTTTTAATTCGGTTTTTTAAAGTTTTGGGGTTTATAGGGTTTTTTGATCACTTTTTTTCCATTTTATTTGCCCGCGGGTTTAACAAAAATCTTTAAATTTTGTGATAGTTTTTTTTTTTTTTTTTTTTACGGCGTTCACCGTAAAGCATGGGGGCGATACAAATAAAGGGCCCCGTTTTTATTTTTTTTTTTGTCTTTTTTTGGGGCCCATTTTTCCTTTTAACCCCCGGGGAAAAGGGGCGGTTTCATGGGGATTTTTTTTATGTTTTTTAAACTTTTTTCATTTTTTTTTACTTTTTTTTTACTTTTTTTACATTTTTTATTACTTTTTCCCCATGGGGGTTTTTTAAATTAGGATCCTTTTGGTCTCTCATTCAAAAAGGAATCAGTTTCACAGCTTTTGGGTGTTTCACCCGGTTTCCCAATTTACAACGTCAGTCACGATGCCGGGGGCCCTGGCCCCCAAGACCCGGCTGGGCCCTGTGACTTCCAGAAAACCCGGAAGGCATTCTTGCCCTTTTGTCGAATGGGAAAAAGCTTTCACGGATTTTCGCGATCCTGCAGTTGCCCGTCGCGGGCAGAAAACGCGGAGGAGGGGTCCCCCTCCTTGGGCTCCCCCTTTGTTAAAAACGAAGAAACGTTGCATAAATTTAAAGGGGGGAAAACCGCCCCCCTCCCCACCCCCCGGAGCCCATCCGGGGTCGGGGGGGGGCGCTGCGGATGCACTGTAATATACAGCTGGGCACCCCGCGCCGATCAGGGCGAAAAATCTTCTTTAGAGTTGGCGTCTTCAGGACGTAAACCAAAACAAACCAAAAGGGCGTTTAAGGGGTTTTAAAAAAGGACAAGTTGGGCATTTCCTGATATGGGGCTGTTTTGTAATTCTTTGCATTCTCCAAAAATTAAAAAGTTTTGGAAAACTTCTTCTTTTATAAAATTTTGTGTTTTTCTTTTCCCTTTTTTATTTTTTCCCCCTAAAATGTATTACTGGAAAAAGTCAGATGGGTGTTAATAAATTTTTTTTTAAAGTGGGGGTATTTCGCCACACGACACCGTAATACCTATTGGGGTTTAAAATCAGGGCTGTGGTTAAAACACAACCCCCCATGAAGATTGGTGATGAATTTTTAGGAGGAAAAAAAAGGGGAAACCTGTTTTTTTTCAAAATTTTTACCTATGTTTTTGGCAATTTCAAGTATGTTTTTAGGGGGCCCTTTTCCCTATACTTGTAATGATTAAAACTATTGGGCCCCTGTTCGCGAAGTGCCTAATAGGGGCATTAAAATACTTTTACCAAAAGAAATGTTTTTAACCGCGATTAGGGGCAAATTCCCAGGCACATAGCATTTTCATTAAAAAGCGTATTTTAATTTCCCCTATCGAGGCCAAAATCGCGCCCAAAAAAAGAGGTGCAAAGCTTAATTACCAAATATATGGGAAAAGCCCTAACACTTTCTTGTAATGCGCCAAAACCCCATGGTAAAAAGGTTTACCCCTAACAATATTAACCCCTTTTGGGTATTTTTCCTTTAATAGGCACGTTTGAAATTTTGGGGCACCACAGCGCACCATTTTTTTGGGGGCCCTTTCCCAAAGTTCTTGGGGGCCCAGGCATATAAAATTCCCTAGTTTTTTGGGGTAAAAGAAGTTTCATTTCCCTAAAAAATTTTGGCGTCAAAAGGGGGCGGTTTTTGCGAAAAACCCGACCAAAAAAAAAAACAACCCCCCCTTTCCCCCAAACCAGGTCCCCAAAAATTTCCCAAAACACCCCCCAAAAAAAAGTTGGACCCCAAATGTTCTGGATAGTCTCCCCTGTAATTTCTAATTTCATGATATTGACTGTTAGAAGTGACATCTGACATTTTAATTAAAGAGAAAAAAAAAAATTTTTCTTTTTTTTGGGTTTAAAAAAGGTTTTAAAGACTTGTTTAGGAAGTTTTGGGAAAGCTTATACATGAATTCAGTAAAAAAAATTTTTTTCAACTTCTTAAAAATTTTTGTAAACTAAGGGTATAAAAAATCAAAAGGCATTACAATCCGTTATTCTAGGGCATAAAGAAAAAAAGACATAAGGACCCACACCCCTTTTTGGAAAATGTCACATTTAGCATTTGGCTTGTCTACACTGCAGTAGACAAAAAACGAACCCCGGAAAAACAAAATTTTCTAAAAACGTTTTAAAGAAAAATGGTTTTTTGTCCCCTTGCCTGTCAAAAGCACGAAAAAACTTTAAAAATTTTTTGGGCGCATTTTTGTTTTTTTGGAGCGTTTTTTAAGCGTTTTTTTGAAACGTCTTTGCTTGCTTTTTAAAAGTATGCACATTTTTAACCCTTGGATGTTTAAATTACACCCACAGTGGAAAATTAACAGCTAAGTAGTCACTTCCTTTAGATAAATGTAGCCAAATTTTGGACCAAAATTTTTCCCCCTTTTTTGTGCTGTGCGCGTGCTACTGCTTTATTAAAATTTTTTCCCAGAATTTCTGCACCAAAAAACCCAAAAAAAACCCCCATTATCTTTGCATACAGCAAAATAAAATGTAAATTTGGTCAAAATCTTTTTAAAAAAAGGATTTTTGCGGCCCAAATTCCAAAAAAAAGGATTATTGCGCCAAATTCCGTTTAAAAAAAAAAAATTTTTAGTGGGCCGAAGGTGATCATTTTTTAGCGCCAACATTTTTAAAAATATTTATCTTAGCCCCCCCAAAACCTTAAAAACTGTTTTTGGGGGGCCGAAAAACCCAAAAAAAAAGTTTTTTATTTTTTGTCAAAAGCTAGATCACTTTATTACGCCAAAATCTTTAAAGATATGGAAATTTTTGCCCCCAAAAGGGCCCTAAAAAAACGGGTTTTTTGCGGGCCAAAAAACCGAAAAACCCCGTTTTTTTGGGGTTTAAAAAGCTGATAAAGGTTTTTAGCGCCAAAATCTGTAAAAAAAATTTTTTTTAATTTTCCAAAAAAAGGGAAAAAAAAAGGGGTTTTTGCGCCAAAAAACCAAAAAAAAACCACATTTTTGGGGGTTTTTAAGCGGAAAATAACGTTTTTTGGTCCAAAATTTTGTAAAAAAAAAAATTTTTTTAGTGCCCAAAAAAAGTTTAAAAAAAAAGGATTCTTTCACCAAAAACCGTAAAAAAAAAAAAGGGTTTTTGGCGTTTTAGAAGCGGATAACGTTAAAATTTGTACCCAAAAACTGTAAAAAAAAATTTTTTTATGCCCAAAAAAGTAAAAAAACTTATTTTTGCGGCAAAATCCGTTTTAAAAAAAAAAATATTTTTGGGTCAGAGGGAGATAACGTTTTTACGCCAAAAAATGTAAAAAAAATTTTTTTAGTGCCAAAAAAAAGTTTAAAAAAAAAGGGTTCTTGCGCCCCAAAAAAAAAAAAAAAAAAAACGAAATTTTTGGGGCGTCCCGAAGCGAAGATAACGTTAATTTTGCGCCCCAAAAACCGTAAAAAAAATTTTTTTAATGCCAATAAAAATTAAAAAAAAAAAACCCCTTTTTTTGGCAAACCCAAAGGGGAGATAAAAGTTATTAGCACCAAAAAAATTTTAAAAAAAAATTTTTTTTTAGTGCCAAAAAAACTTTAAAAAACGTATTTGGCGGGAAAAAAAAATCCGTAAAAAGAATTTTTTAGAATCAGTAGCAAGATTAAATTTATTAGCGCCCCAAATATTTTAAAAAGGGTTTTTTCAAACAAAATCTGGTTTTTAAAAAAAAAATTTTTTATGCCAAAAATCTGTTAAAAAAAAAAGGATTTTTTAAAACGAAGGAAAATATGAATTGCCAAAAAACGGGGTTTGCCCACCAAAACATCATCATTTTTTTTACAAAAGTACAAAAAAAGGGAAACCCTCGAAAAACTTTAAAGCAAAAATTTTATCAGAAAAAAAAACCCTTTTTTACAAACCCCCTATAGGTGGGGCCCTTTTTTCTCTGGGAGGGTTTTTATTGAAAAAATTTGCGGCAAAAAAAAAACCCGCGAAAAACGCACCAAAAAAAAGCGCCCCAAAAAAGTCTGGGGCTTTCCCATAAAACTTTTTTAAATAAATTTTTCTGCCCTGTTCGGGTTTTTAAAGATGTTGCAAAATACGAAACCCTAAAAAAAACCGAGCAGAAAAAAAAGCCCCAAATGTAGGGAAAAAGGGCGTTTTTTAAAAATTTAAAAATCTAAAGGGGGAAAATACAGTCGCCCCCCCAGCGTTTTTAGAAAACGAAAAAACGCTGAAATAAAAAGGAAAAGTTTTTCTGTGCAGTGTTTTTAAAAAAGCCTTTGGCTACATTTGGTTTTTTTAACAAATTTAAAAGAGCCTATGTCCATGTATACTTTTCAGTATGAACAGAAAGACTTTAATTTCACTTTTCCAAATTTGTAAAAAAATTTTGTATAACGTGCGCATATTCTGTTCACTACGTTTCATTTCTTTGAAGTCAGTTTGTAGGGGAAAGGTTGGATTGGAAGATTTCAAAACCCCTTTGAGGGGGAAAACCCCAAGCAAAGGCTTTGTAGTTCCCGCCCCCTGAAACGAATGGATGATTTAAAGGATGAAAAAAGCACCAAAACCCGGAGCATTCCCACTCATCACAAATGATGTCCGTTGTGCTAGTTAACCTTTTCTGAGGCTGTGTCAGCTCATACAGTGCACTGGAAAAAATCTGAATGTGGCGAATGACCCACAGAGGGACAAAGCAAACTTTTAACCACCACATGATGCGGTTTGGAAATAGCGAGGGGCGTATTATTGGATAAACAGTAATGTGCCTTGCTTTTAACAGCTTTTTAAGTAAAGAAAATGTGCCTCATGTTTGAAAGTATTGATAGAGCTTATTTACTGTCGGTTAGATGAATGCTGCAGTGACTCCTCCAAATTTATAATAATAAAGACATTATTTGGAAAATTAATATTGAATTTGAATGATTAAAAATAATGAAATAAACAAATATATATATAAAACCACAATAATCCACAACACTTTAGGCTATGTATACACGGCATAGGTTAAAAAGCCGTTGAACAGCCAACGGTTTTTTAACTTTGCCGTACGGCGTTTCTTGCCATGGGTTTGCGCAAAAAACTGAGGTCAGTTTTTGGATTTTGGTGGGCTTGGTACATAAAAGTGTATGGGAATCCACTGGAAGATAGAACATGTTCTATATTCTGGTGGAGGCCTTCGGTTTAGAACTCCGACAATAGAAAATCCGTGCTTTGTGGACACCAGCTCGGATTTTCTATTGCGGTCTACGGGCACTGGTTAAATTTGGATTTTCGTTAGATCTGAAATATTAAATCCAACCAAAAAAACATTGCTGTGGAGACATGGCCTTACAATCAGGGGATGTGATTATTAAAAAAATCGCTTTCACTGGATGAAATGATGCCTCCATATGGTGTCTGATGGAGCATACCAAAATTTGACCAAAGAACATATGAAATTGGAGGCTATGGGTACCCTATTATGACGGGTTGTATCAACAACAACAACAACCACATATCCATGCACACGAGGTCTAAAAGAGATGGAGTACAGTGACACCATAGGATGAAAATACTTATCCCAGCTAGACATTCGTTAAGGCAATTAAAGTGCACTTCCTGAAAAAATTAAAAAAAATCAGTGTTTTTGAAAACAACGTTTAAAGAAATTTTGGGGGTATTTATATATGGCTCATTATTTTTGATTCTATACCATTGCAGTGTATTAGTCCCTGGGCCTTACTGTTTACAAGATGGATGGAAAGACGTGATGACACTTGTAAATACTTGGCCAATGGCTTAGCCACTCTGCAGTCTAGTCTCTATGCTCCTTTACCTACAGCTACCACACACCATTTTGGTTGTTCCTCCCATGTCTTCCTTTAGACCTAAAGGCTTCAAATCCTTACTAAATGTTGTTCCTACTCTGGGTTGATATGTTTCTTGGCCCACAGTTCTTGGCTTTAGCTCCCACATACTACAGTCCCTCTGTCAGACTCACAAGCCCTCTTGCTACTCAGTGACAACTCCAATGCTTTACTGTGCACTCTCCACTGGTCTCATTACTCGCATGCCACAGCTTTCTTAGGGTAGTTACTCTGGACCTCTACTGCTCACAGCTTCTTTTAGGCCCTCTGTCTCTCTCCATAATTTCTTAAATTTCTTTTTTGCCCATAGAAACCTACGGGCAAAAAAGTGAGTTTTAGACCTAAACAGATTCATACATGTGTCCCATGGTGCACAACAGTACCTTAAAAGACACAAATCCCATTTATCAACGTTGTCCTCAGCTTTTTGTAACAACCCTACAATTAGCACCATGGCTTTAGTTATCAACAAGTAAATGAAGGTTAATCTTAAAGAAAAAAAAACTTTGGAAAATGCTTTCCAGTTTCGTAGATACTCTTAAGCTATGTCTACACAGCAAAGTTAAAATACCGTTAAAAATCCAACGATATTTTGACTTTGCCACAATGCGTGGTTTATGTGCAAAAGAATGCGGTTGGATTTTGGATTTCTCACGGCCCCGTAAAATGAGGGCTACGGAAATCCAACAGGAATCCATTGGAAGATATAACATGTTCTATCTTCTGCTGGACAGCTGGCAGCTTCAGTAGAAAACCTGTGCTGTGTAGACTACAGCACGGATTTTCTATTGAGATCTACATAGCACAGTCAGATTTTCAGCGAATTCTAAATACTGAATCCATCGTAAATTCTTTGAAAAACCTTTGCTATGTAGATATGTGGACTTGGCCTTAGATATAATATATTGACACGGACAAGTAACATGAATGTCTAAATGTATTTTAATGGTCTAAAATTTGGACTTCTCTAACAAATCTGCTATCACTCTCATCTCTAGGGGGGTAGCAATTCCAACATAAACATTCTATTATAATTTTCTATTAAAACAACTATTTTCCTTAAGGGGAACCTGTCACACTGAACATGTTATCTGATCTACCAGCAGCATATTATATAGATGTAGCTGAGGAGATTATTATATAGTTTTGTGGGGAAAGATTCAGCAAAACGAGTCACTTATTCACTTAAATTTCTTATTCTAGGTTAGAGAGTCCAGTAGGTCTTAACATTGTTTGAAAGTCCTCCATGTACAGTGGGTACAGAAAGTATTCAGATTCCTTTCCATTTTTCACGCTTTGTTTCATTGCAGTCATTTGGTAAGACCCAAAAAGTTCCTTTTGTTTGCTCATTAATGTACACTCTGCACTCCATCTTGAAAGAAAAAAAACCCAGAAATGTAGATATTTTTGCAAATTTATTAAACAAGAAAAACTGAAATATCACATGGTCTTAAGTATTCAGAGCCTTTGCTCAGTATTAAGTAGAAGCACCCTTTTGAGCTAGTACAGCATGAGTCTTCTTGGGAATGATGCAACAAGTTTTTCACACCTGGATTTGGGGATCCTCTGCCATTCCTCCTTGCAAATTCTCTCCAGTTCCTTCAGGTTGGATGGTGAACGCAGGTGGACAGCCATTTTCAAGTCTCTCCAGAAATATGCTCAGTTGGGTTTAGATCAGGGCTCTGGTTGGGCCAGTCAAGAATGGGCACAGAGTTGTTCTGAAGCCACTGCTTTGTTATTTTAGCCGTGCGTTTAGGGTCATTGTCTTGTTGGAAGATGAACCTTCGACTCAGTCTGAGGTCCACAGTGTCTGGAAGAGGTTTTCATCCAGGATATCTCTGTACTTGGCCGCATTCATCTTTCCTTCAATTGCAACCAGTTGTCCTGTTCCTGCAGCCCCCCACACCCCCATAGCATGATGCTGCCACCACCATGTTTCCCTGTTGGTATTGTATTGGGCAGGTGATGAGCAGTGCTTGGTTTTCTCCACACATACCGCTTAGAATTAACACTAAAAAGTTCAATCTTGGTCTCATCAGACCAGAGAATCTTATTTCTCATAATCTGGGAGTCCTTCATGTGTTTTTTTGCAAACTGTATGTGGGCTTTCATATGTCTTGCACTGAGAAGAGGCTTCCGTCGGCACACTCTGCCATAAATCCCATAAAGCCCCGACTGGTGGAGTTGACTTTGTGGAATTTTCTCCCATCTCCCTACTGCATCTCTGGAGCTCAGCCACAGTGATCTTGGGGTTCTTCTTTACCTCTCTCACCAAGGCTCTTCTCCCACGGTTGCTTAGTTTGGCTGGACGGCCAGGTCAAGGAAGAGTTGTGGTCATCCCAAGCTTCTTCCATTTAAGGATTATGGAGAACACTGTGCTCTTAGGAACCTTGACTGCTGCAGAAATTCTTTTGTAACCTTGGCCAGATCTGTGCCTTGCCACAATTCTGTCTCTGAGCTCCTCGGGCAGCTCCTTAGACCTCATGATTCTCATGTGCTCTGACATGCACTGTGAGCTGTGAGGTCTTATATAGACAGGTGTGTGCCTTTCCTAATCAAGGCCAATCAGTTTAAACACAGCTGGACTCCAAAGAAGGAGTAGAACCATCTAAAGGAGGATCAGAAGGAAATGGACAGCATGTGACGAGTGCCACAGCAAAGGGTCGGAATACTGATGACCACGTGATATTTCAGTTTTTCTTGTTTAATAAATTTTCAAAAATATCTATATTTCTGGTTTTTTCCTTTCAAGATGGGGTGCAGAGTGTACATTAATCAGCAAAAATGAACTTTTTTGATCTTACCAAATGGCTGCAATGAAACAAAGAGTAAAAAAGTTAAAGGGGTCTGAATACTTTTCGTACCCACTGTATATGTGTACATACAGAGATAGCTGTCAACCACCGATAGGACCAATGCTGGATTCCTTAACCTAGAAGAAGTGGAAATTAAAATGAATAAATTACAAATTCTACTAAATCATTTCCCATACAACTATACATCAGTCTGCTCAGCAATTCCTGCTCTAGAACATGCTGGTGGCAGATCCAATAGCGTGTTCAAAGTGACAGGTTCCCTTTAAAACTGCTTGGCAGGTACCTCCAAGGGTAGCGCTAACATTTTTGTGAAGTTATTGTTAAAGCTTGTTTTAAAATGTTGAAGTAGATTATGTACTGAAATCGATGATCAGTTGTGATTTGTTTACCACGATTGGTCACCAGTTAATTGGGATAAAATGATTAATGCACTAAGCAGATAATATAGTAGTCTTCAGACGAGTGGGTGTATACCATTACTCAGATCAGTAGGTCCTGATTGAAAACACATGGTTGAGGGAATTCCCTGCTACCAACTCCTGGGTTCTGGAACATGTGCAGGAGACAGTACAATTAATCAATTTCATGCTAATTACAGTTAAGCACTCAGTAGATCCCTGTTGTTTTCTATACAATATCTTCTGTGCCAAGCGTATGCAAATGATACACATTCCTTTTTGTATTCTAATAACCATGTGAAGCAGGACCAGGAATATATTATAATTATTGAAACCCCATCAGGACACGTTTTGTTTTTCTAGGAGGCTAATGTCTGCATGTTGTTGGCCTGAAATGGAAAGAGAAAGCCAAACAGCCCATTTACATGAAGTGGCAAGAATTCAGATCCAGACAATTACAAGCATTCACAGCCGAAATGATTTCACTGTTTAAATGAACAAAGCAGAAAAGAACGATACAATTTTTTTTTCCCTCAACAGTGACAATATTGATTATTCAGATATAATATAGACAATCTCTCATGAAAGTATTTAGCTTACAGTCAGTGATTTTAACACATAGCATACATTTAATATCTGGTAAATGCCAGGTTTTGTTGTAAACTGTAAGCAAATAAAAACCTTCAGGCTTCTTGCGCCGAATTTACAGTAAAATTTGCGGCATTTTAAAAATCAACAAATTTAAAAGTTCCTGAAAAAAGTGGATATGATCTTCAAAAAGGTATAGTGAAAATATGAAAATGGCTGCAAAATTATCAAAAGTTGTATGCCTTTTAAAAAATGTGGTTCACTTCAGCTATGTGACTTACTCAGAGTAGAGCAAGATATGTAGGATAGTGCAATCAATGGAAGTTGTTCATAAATTGCAAGCAGACCTGGACACACTGAGTGTTTGGGCATCCACTTGGGAAATGAGGTTCAATGTGGATAAATGTAAGGTTCTGCATCTGGGTAGAAATAATCTACAGGCATCATATGTCCTAGGGGGAGAAAAACTGAGAATCGCTTGTTGAGGAAGATCTGGGGGTTCTTGTAGATCATAAACTACAGAACAGCATGCAGTGTCAATCAGCTGCTTCTAAAGCAAGTAAGATATTGGCGTGTATTAAAAGAGGCATGGACTCAAGGGACAAGGATGTAATTCTACCACTGTATAAAGCTTTGGTGCGACCTCACTTAGAATATACTGTTCAGTTCTGGGCTCCAGTTTATAGAAAAGATGTAATGAAGCTGGAGAGAGGAAAAGATACAACCAAACTTATAAGGGGAAGGAGCATCTTATTTTATGAAGGTAGTAGAATTGAATTTATTTATCAAAAGAAAGACGGCTTTGGGGGGGACATGATTAATTTAATATAAATAATAAATAGTCCTACAAAAAGTATGGGAAAATTATTTCAAGTAAGGCCCCCTCAAAAACAAAGGGATACCCCTGGGCTAGAAAAAAAAGGAATTCAATCTCCAAGGGGGAAAAAAGCTTCTTCACTGAAAGAATGTAATCTTGAATAGCCTGCTGAGGAGCCGGGACACAGCAGGAACAGTTGGAGTTTCAAGAAAGGGCTTAGATAACTCCCTGAAACAATTAAGGGCGTACTAGCTAGTAAAATTCTAAAAACCTGGCTGGTGGCGGCCAGGGCAGAGTGGATCTTCCCTGGAGCAGATTGGTTTTTCTTGCCTTTGTGGGGTTTTCAGACATTAACCATGGTGAGGTTAAAATCTTTTGTCTCCCCCCCTTCAACCACATTTTACCCACCCTTGGTTGAACTTGTGGACACGTGTCATTTTTTTTAAACCCCGTACAACTAGTAACTGATTTTTGCCCGAAAATCTAACCAAATTCTTACTGTAGGTGCAGTAATCTTTTAACTGGATGAGAAAAATCTTTAATTCTCTTTGATTATAGACTATGCTGGAGAATAAAGCCTTCGGTTTACCTGTGCTGATATCACATTACCAAAATAGCGCAAAAGCCAAGCTTCATTTTAAATAAGTGCACCAGAAAAAAAAAAACTGTATAAAGAGATTTAATAATTTGCCATAGACTTTAAAGTAAAATTTCCCCAAAATGTTTTAACCAAAAAATGCTGTTAGAAACACAATACAAATGCCACAAAGAACACTGCAAAATGCTGTATGAGAATCTATCTTTATATTGGTTTGATTTTAGACATAAACTGCTGTACGGATTTTTAACAAAGATTTGGGGATTTTCACTGCATTTTCACCTGTTAGATTACAATTAGTGAGGCGTTTTACTTTTGACTATCGCATGGGTCATTTTTTAACCCAAAATTTTTAAATAAATATCCATATCGAAATAGATTACGCCGATACCATTAAAGCTATGGAGAGGAACAACACCTTCATTTACACCCAAAGGGGGAGGGAGAAGCGGAATTTTAAACCCACAACGGAAACTGTATACGTCCCTACATTTTAGGCAAGACAAATAGGTTTAAAAAGCCAAAAAAAAAAAATCAAAACACCATTCAAAACCCCTGTATTCACCCAGTATTACCCTTAAACCTGCATCCCCAAAAATTTTAAAAATGCCAGAAGGCACATGTTTTGAACCATCATTTTACTTGAACGGACACTGAATATCCCTTCCTGGAACACAGCATAGCCCCCCAAACCTGCAGACCCCAAATTAAAAAAGTGCCAAAAAAAGGAGTCTTTAAACCACCTTTTAGTTGAACGGACTTAACTATATCGCCTGTATAAAAAGAAAAAAGAAAAAAAAACGCTCACCAGAGGAAACCCATCAAGGGCGATCTGCCCCCTCCTCTTGTAGCAGGCCACGAATATAGCCGGGCTGAGCTGCTCCCAAAGGGAACATAAGCTTTTTAAAGGAGAATTTCCAGCATTTCGCAGGGAGGAATCCACCCATGATTGGGAAAAAACGCTATTTTATTGAAGAAACTGTAAAAAAAAAAAAAACACCTCTATAAAAACAATCGCATATTGGTCAACGCGTTTTCAGGCCTGTAAACCTTCGGCCCCCTTAAATCAGACATACGAAATGCATTGCCTAAAATTCTTTTATACGTTTCCCAAACAACAATCAAAAAAAAAAACCTGAAATTTAACCCTTGTGAAATGACAAAGGGTTTAACTTTTCTTATCCCCCAAAAGATTTTAAAAATACATAAAAAAAAAAAGTATTTTTTTAACTCTTTATAGGATAAAAACATTTAATTTTTCATTCACATATGGGTTTAATTATCGGGTTTTTTTTGCTTGTTGTCAATGGTAAACGTATAAAAGAATTTTTAGGCTGCATTCATAGTCATGTTTTAAGGGCGAAGTTTACGGCCTAAACGCGTTGACCAATATGCGATTTTTTTTATAGAGTGTTTTTTTTTTATAAAACCGTTTCTTCAAAAAATGTGCGTTTTTTTCCAATCACGTTTGGATTCCCCCTGCGAAGTGCGGATAATTCTCACTAAATAGCAAAAATCTGTCCTGAAACCACGAGGGGAACCTTTAAAACCCTTTTCGCCCACAGTTTAAAAAAAGGAAAAAAAAAGGATCTTTGAACCCCCCTTTAGTTGAACTGGACTTTGATATATCTGCCCCGGGACCGCAGTAGACCATTAAACCTGTCGACCCACAATTAAAAAGGCCCGGAAAAGGAGTCTTTCCCAACCACCATTTTAGTTGAACTGGACTTTAACTATATCTTCCCGTACCGCAGAATGACCTTTAAACCCTGCTGACCCACAATTAAAAAGTCCGGAAAAAGGGAGTCTTTCAACCCCCCAAATTTTTAGTTTCTAACAAAACATACCTGTCCTGGGCCACAGCAGCCCCCCAAACCTTTTACCCCAGACACAAAGTGGACTATGCATTTTGTACGGGACTTTTTTAGTATATTTTTTTGGAACGACCTTTTTTTAACCCAGAATTTTTTTTAGGAATTTTTATTATATTTTTACATTATAACCAAATTTGCTTTTTTTTCAAAGTTGATAACATACAACAAACACCCCTCCCTGCATTTTTTTAAAAAAAGGTAAATTTTTACAGGAAGATTGTTAATTTGTTCCCCACACCCCATAATTTTAATACAAATGCCTAATCATCCCCCCAAAACACTTTTAAAGTTGAAAACATTTTGCCCTCCGGGCTTCTGAAAACGGATTCACCATCAATTAAAAGGGTTTTTCATTTTTCTTCAAATCCTTCATCTTTGATTAGGAAAACCCTCCCCGGGGAATGAAAAAAAGCGACCCCAATATGACCCACCCCCAAAAATTTTAAAAACCCAAATTTTTGCTTTTTTGTCCAGCCCCCCTGGACCCCTTTTTGACACTACTTAACCTCACAGAAACACCTTTTTTTCAAAACAATTTTTTAGAGAAATTTGAAGCTCTCCTGTTTTGGGCCCCTAAGGGGAAATAGCCAGTTTTTGGCCCGTCACCATCTGTTAACCCCGGGAGGTCCGCCCCCAGCCCTTTACATGGGTGCGGTGAAACCCCCCCCCAGGGCGGGCTCTTTCATCTATTAACACGCATTTTCACTGCCAGGGCCGATTTTACAGTGGGTGCTTTGAGAGCCCAAGCGATGTCCCATCTTTTAAACTGAAAAAAAGCCCTTATAAGCAGCCCACGGGGAAAAAACAGAGTGCGAACAAGTGTGAGGGTAAGACTCCACCCCCTTCCTCAGTACACAGTCCAAGGACCTGGGGTACGCTTCCCCCTCCGTATGAGTGCGGACCAATTGTAGCTTCACGGGAAAACGGGGTTAACGCTCCTGTTCCACCCCAGGGCCCCCTTTTTCTTGGCATTCTTTTCCTCATTTTTTAACCAAACGTCTGAAGGAAAAAATTGTCTCTGGTACTTTTCTCTGTCCGTTTTCATACCCAGTCCTCTGAATAACCACATCGGAAAGTTTTCCTTACCCCCCCCTTGTACAATTCAGAGGAATTTTTTTCCCAGCATTTTGTAATGCAATTTTTTTTTAGTAGTTTTAATTCTAAAAAAACACATTTTTAAAATGGAGGGAATCCCACCATTCTTTTTTCTCTTTTTTTATTTTTTAAAGGGGGTTGTCCAATACGGGATTGAACTATGTTAAAGATCTTGCAAAAAAAGCTTTTTTGCAATTTTTGGCCTTTTAACATGTCCTACCAATTCCTTTTTCACAGAAACCATCACCCTTAGGCCCCCCCTTTTGACAATTTGAAGAACAAATGCCTGTTAAAACAAAAAAATTTTTTATAATAGGACATGTAGAAGCCAGTCAAGCAAAATGCCCACAAATTTTAAACAATACCATAGCCACTTTTGACAATTGGAAGAAAAAATTCTTTAAAAACAACATTTTTTTAAATAGGACCTGTAAAAATAGCTCATGCCAGCAAAATGCCCCCCAAAATTCAAAGCATGACCCTTGAGCCCTTTGGACAATTGTAAAAACAAATGTCGTTAGAAAAAAATTTTTTAAAAAAGGCCCTGTATATTGGCCTGCATTTCAAAGCAGCATGCCCAAAAAAATTAAAAAAATGACTTCTCACCCATTTAAAAATTGTGAGGAAAAATGCCCACTTAAAAAACCCAAACATTTCTGTTCCAAAGGACCATAATTAATAGCGATCCACAGCAACATGCCCTCAAAACCTTTGACAACAAAAAATTTTTTTTAAAATAAATTATTAAATTAAATACGGTGATTTCATGAAACCTTTGCTGTTTTACAGTCCCTCACAGAAAAACCAGCAAAAAAGAACTTTTTGGGAAAAGGAAAAAAAAATTTTGCAGTAAGAAATTATCTTTTTAAAAAAAAATTTTCAAGAGAACCATTTCTGTTTAAGGGGAATTTTAAGTAGACCGCAACTAACGGTGGACCTCGGCAATTGGGGCCCAACATAAACAAGATCCTGCCTGATTCACTTAAAGAAAAAAACGATCCCCAAAAATCTGTGGAAACCCGGGAGCGTTTGTCTGAAAAAGACTCCTCAGCTTCTGAAGGCCCCAGATATACGCTGGCTGCTGGGCAGGACAACACCTCTATGGCGTGGCCACGGCTGGGGCCATTCCCATTTTTGGATACCCAAAGTCTATTGGGTCCCGGAACACATCAAAAACATGGTTTGAGACGCGATATTCCCGTGCACCATGCTTAACTGGTCTCTTGTGTTGGATTGTGCCCCATTGCATTCGGGTGAGGTGGTAAATAAATTCCCAGAGTCACCCCATTAGGCTTCTGCCACCTTGCCTGCGCTGTGCTGCCGCAAAAGGGCCCTTTAAACATTCAACTTCCTGCGTCACGTCCTGATGTTTTTTCCAAACCGGGGAACTTTTGGGGAACGGGAACAGACCAAAAAAAGGTCTCCAGTTGATCAATCAGCAAGTCTCCTTTCCCGTTTTTTACCTCTTTTTGGGGGGGTGGAAAGGGAAAAGTGCTGATTTTGTTTTGTACCGGGGAATCCAGGGGGGTGGCCACCCAGTAACTTTTTCTTTTGAGGGCCCTTTAAATTTTGGAGGATCATGTTTTGGGGGAAATGGAGCATCCAAGCACTCAGTGAGAGATGGAGCCTTGATTTCCCAAGCCTCTGGGTCGAGGGGGACAGCAAACTGATCTTTATCAACTTTCCCCTGCCTCAAATTCGCCCAACCTCTTTCCAAGGCAGGGACTCGGTAACTCGGTGTCTAAATACCCCCCCCATCCTCCTTCCCCCTCCGGCACAGCTTCAACACAGCCCTGACTTTTCCCGAGATGAAGCACCCTGAGAGCGATGCCCACCTTCACTACCGGACCCCGCACCACTTCCTAATGAAGACCGAGAAATTTTTTAAACTTCGGGCCTTGTGGATTTTTTCGGGGAAAAAGGCTCCGGGGCCCCCATCTGTTCCGTCCCTCCCCTCCGTCCGCTGGCGGACCTGTTGTTTCAGAGTGCCAACGATCGTTTTCCGAACAAGAAACACCACAAGCCATGCGCCAAGGCATTTCCGCACTGACCATTTTTGGGGGCCTTTTCAAAACTGCAAAGATGTGCAGAGCTCTTTCACCTCCTCCCACTCTCGGTGGCTCAAACCAAACCCCCCCGGTCCGCACCGCGCTTGTCAGGGCCCTGTGCACTTCTACTACGTAAGGCATTGCGCTGCGCCCAACGCGGAGCATGTGGAGGGTGGAATTCCAGTGTTTTCTACGTCCCCAAAAAAGAGACGGTTGACGGGGGGCCGACGACACGGGGAACGACCCGGGGGGGGAAAGAAACA
Source organism: Phyllomedusa bahiana (assembly GCA_025379985.1). Classification (NCBI taxonomy): domain Eukaryota; kingdom Metazoa; phylum Chordata; class Amphibia; order Anura; family Hylidae; genus Phyllomedusa; species Phyllomedusa bahiana. The sequence continues at coordinate 66,060 of JAODAL010017780.1, forward strand.
GGGCGAACGGCGAAGTGCGAACTTAGACTTCGAGCCCCCCAGCAGGCAGCCAACCCGGTAGTCTTTAGAAATTTCTGGACGACAAGGTTTATGACATTTGGGGCCAGGCAAAAGGGGTTTGCTCCAGCCTAAAACCCCATCTTAAAGGGGGCCAGCAATTTTGCCCCGTTATCCCCCACACCACCTTCTGGCACAAGGTTCTTTTCACCCGCCACCTTGCCCGTTGCGGAGACCTCCAACTCCTGACCCGTTTGTGGGCGGTCTCCAAAACAAATTTAATTCAACACGGCCGGGTTTTTCTGGGCACGTAAACCCCAAGGGCCTTTGGGGGAAAAACCCCTGAAACCATCCCGCGGTTTTTGAAGAGGGGGCCCACCTGAGAGCCACCTTTACCCCCAGAGACACCACCCAGCTCCCCCAGTGAGCGTCACAGAGATATAGCCCCTTGGCCGTGCTTACAGTCCATTTTTCGGGTGCAGTGGGCTTTTTTCCGGGCCCCAAGCAGACAACGCGCTTTAAATTTTTGATACACAGGCTGGCCAGGGCAGGGACGGCTTTTCTTTTCAAGAAATGCTTGCTCGCATCTGGGATTGGGGCAGGCAAGGGCCATGACGGGCGGAACCCATCTGTTCCACCAAACGGAAAGGCAAAATTTCCAAAGCCAAAACCGGCAATGCCACATTCATGGGGTTTTGGGGTTTGGGAAGGTTTGGGTTTTAAATGTTTCTTCTGCCCCCAAACCTCAAAACAGAACTGGCTGCTAACTGGCCCCCTGTAACGGCTTAGGTCGTCAAACTGCGGGGAAGGAGAAGGGGTAGGATGGGTCTCTTTGCTGCTGGGACCGGGCGACGTTGGAGGCTGAAGCGGGAAACAAACCCGATCATGAAATCTGAGAGACTGGGGATGAGAACCTTTGGGGGTGGGGAGGAGGAGGGGGAGGCGGGGACAGAGGGGGTACAGTGGGGGGCGGCCCGGGGTCGGGCTGGCTTTTTTTCCAGCGTTTCCTCCATTTCAACCATGGGTTCGCTCAGTTACTAGACTGTTGGTGGTGGTTTAAAAAAACCCCAAATTTCTTGCCCCCACTTAACTTTTAGGGAAAGCGGCAATACATCGCTGGTGAATCAAGGCTTCTCAAAGAAGCCCAGGCTAGAGGTCCCCGGGCCCTTTTTTCGGGGAAAACGATGACTGGGTTTTTCCGCGACCGTGGGTGGGGGAATCATATCAGCGGACTTTTTGCGACCGCCCTCTCCTCCCCTTTTGAGGCGGGGGCCCTACGAAAACACCCCACGTCTTCCTCCTCTCCCTATAAGCGCCGAACAAATTCGCTGAAAAGACCACTTTTGGGGTCCGCAAAAGTCGTCTCATCACATCAAAACAAGGTACTTCCCGGGCCTGACATTCGCATCCGGACTGCGGGCTAAAAAGCAAGAGGACTTTGCAAGCTTCCCCCCTGCCCGGGATTTTTGCCGTTGACCCTTCCTTCTCCTCCCCCCTGATGGCATCATAACTGGTGTAGAGCAAGAAAACTCCTCTTTGGCCTCTTATCTTTTAACATGCCCTTTTGAACCCCAACCCCATTTTGTCATCAAAGAGGCTTCAGAAAAAAAGATTATCCACAGTGTGGGTACACGGTTGACATTTGGGCTCTTCATTTTGCGGATGCTGATATGTTATGACGACATTTGGCGTACTGGGAGGACAGGTAAACGCTGGGTGCAGTTCATTTAACCACTGAAGGACAATTGGGGGACGCTTTCGTTACTGAGATTCACAGGCCCTGACCCAGTGAGACAGGCCAAAGTCCCTCAACTGACGACCGCTGCATGCGTGTTTTCGCCAGCACTGGAAGGAGCACCCTTTTCTCATACCTCTACCTCCATTTCCTTTTCCCCCTCTTTGCTCCTTACCCCAAATTCGCCCATGTTTTAAAATATAAAAATTTGAAAGGTATGGGGAGTTTGGGAAAACTCTTTTTAAAAGACGGCAAATCAAGCTATCTCAAATCCCTCAAATCAAAACAAAATGCTGGATCAAAATTTAACTGCAAACAGATCTATCAACAAACTGACTCCAAAAGTTAAAAAAAAAAAAACCCGTCTGAAATTATACGGGAAATAAAAGGGAAAATTTTGGCACCTACAATTCACCTGTTTTTGACTACTAAAAGCTGTATTCAAATTAAAGCAAAATAATCTTTTAAAAAAGCTTTTACGAAACCCAAAATGAAAAAAACACCTGTCGAAATGTATACGGATATTTAAAAGGTATTTTGGCACCTACAGTACACCTGTGGTGACTACAAAGTTCTGGGGTTCAAATTTAACTGCAAAGGGGGCCCATTTAAAACAGCTGCCTGCGCCAAAGTGAAAAAACATGATCGAAATTATACGATAATAAAAGGTATTTTTTTTGGGACCATCAAACCCTTTTGGGGCTACAAATTGCTGGTTAAAAAAAATTTAAATGCAAAGGAAAAATAAAAAATTTGACTACCAAAAAGTAAAAAAACACCTGCTGAAAGTATAAAAAATTAAAAGGTATTTTTTGGGGACCATCATACCTGGGTGACTACAAAGTTGCTTGGTTTTAAATTTAACTGCAAGTGGCTCTATCAACCAGCTGCCGCGCCAAAGTGAAAAAAACCCCTATCTGAAAAGTAAACTGATAAAAAAGGATTTTTTGGCACCATCAACCTTGGGGACTACAAAGTTTGTGGAATCAAATTTTAAATTTCAAAGTAGATCTACAACAAAGCTTGACTGACCAAAAGTGAAAAAAACACCTGTCTGAAATGATACGGGGAAATTTAAAAATATTTTTGGCACCTATCATACACCTGTGGTGACTACAAAGTTCTGGATTCAAATTTAACTGCAAGGGCTCATCAACCACTGCCTGCCCAAAGTGAAAAAAACCTACTGAAAAAGTATACTAAATAAAAGGTATTTTTTTTCACCTTCACCTGTGGTGACTACAAATTGCTGATTCAAATTTAACTGCAAGTAAATACAACAAAGCTTGACGACCAAAAGGAAAAAAAAACCTTCAAATGTATACGGATATTTAAAATTTTTTTTTGGCACCCATCATTCAAACCCGGGGTTTTACTACAAAGTTGCTGGATTCAAATTTAACGCAAGGTGGCTCTATCAACACAGCTACCTCGCCAAAGTGAAAAAAAAAACTTCTTAAATGATACGATAATAAAAGGAAATTTTTTTGGGACCTATCAACCTGTGGTGACACAAAATTGCTGTATTCAAAAATTCAAAAATGGGCTGGCAAAATTTGAAAAAGAAAAACCCCTCTAAAAAAGTATCCTGGAAAAAAAAGTGGAGTTTTCACCTAACAAAAAACCGCAGTTACTTAAAAAGATCTTATCCAAATAAAGGGAAGCAAGTCTAAACAAATTTTTTGGTGTACAAATCCAGTATCCTTTTTAACTTGTCTGTGTTCGCCCACCCCCCCCCCCCCGCTCCCCCTTGACTTTACGTGGTAGATGCCCCTTTTAAAAAATTTTCTGCCAACTACCTAAAATCCAAAAACTCTGATCTAACTAACTTCAAGGGGTCACAGCTAAAAGAGAGCTGTCTCGTAAAAAATAAAAATTTCCTGACTGTTTTTTTCTGAGCTGTTTGGACAAGGCCCGCGCACGTCCACTGCTAGAGAAACCCGACAACACTGATCATAACAGGAAGGTTTTTTCCATGTAAAACGAAGCATGTGATTTTTTTTTTAGCCAAACGCAACCATCCACATCCCCGTCATGACGTCGCACACACATCTCACCCTGCTCTATTCTGTAAGCTGATTTGCTGGCCGCCAAAATGACAGGAAGCGCCGAAAATGGCGCGATATTAATAGATTATGCACAGATTTAACCTAAATATCGCGTGATCTAAAAAATCCGATCAACGTAAATACCGTGCCGATTTCAACTTTGTCGATAATAATCGCTCAGCACTAATTACAATACTTACATTTAAGTACAGAAATAAATTTCCTACTACTATTAACTCATGGGATGGGAAATGGCAATATATATTAATATGACAAAGCTCAAGAAAAATACTTAACCATATCAAAATATTTATAAACTATTTGATTTGAACTAATTTTAAAATCTTTTTTGGTGATTTTGTTTTTTATGCTGTCCACGACCAACAGTTGCCTTATGTGGCATTTTTGTCACCTCTGACCTTGTCTTCTGTTCCCATGTTGAATATAGATATAACAATTATGTACAGTAGTCTGAGCTGAGTTGGAGGTAAATAAGCATCAGCAAAACATTGCCAGTTATATTTGTGCTGGGCTCATAGAAAATGCCTTTTGGTTTTCATTTGTACTTTTTTCATGTTTAATTTTTCTCAACAGCTATGATATGAATATGAGTACTGTATGTTGCTGGAAATCCAGAATTTCGCACTGATTTGTAAGGCTCTATTCACAAGGCCAATGTATACCTCAAACAGAAATCTGCATTTTATTCTATTGTGTAGGTATACTATGGAATAGGTTGTCCTGGTACTGCTAATAGTCACCAACCACATAAAATATATGTCCAGCCACTGACAGCAGTATCACAGCTCCAGAGGAGCAGAGGAACATGGATTTACTGGGTAGGGCACCAACAATGTAATTGTCTATATGGGCTACTCATGTTTGGTAACTATCCATATATAAACAGTTATATCATGAGAGCAACACCATTTGGCTTACCCTAGCAAAGCTACAATGATGTATCTATCCATAGATAGACAGTTATTATATATGGACAATCTATATATGGTTACTGTTCATATTTGGAAAGTTAAATCATCAGAGCTACACCAATTAGCTTACCCTGGGAAAGCTCCGATTATGTGCTATCCATAGATAGTTATTTTAGATGGACAATCTAAATATTATTACTGTCCATATTTGGACTTCATCATCATCAGAACAGAAACCAAAAGGGGTTTAAACCCAAAGGGAAAAGTTTCGAAAAGAAATAAATCCATATGGGAAAATTTTACTTTTAAAAGGACAATCAATATAGGGTTTAACTTTTCCAAATATGGACATCGTCTTACCACTCCCAAGGGAAGCAAACCAGAATTAATTTTCTTCTCTGGAAATGTGATCCCCGCCCCACAGTAAACCGTATACTTACTTTAGATTTTGGGGGGTGGCTTTCACCCATTTCCACCGGGTTTTCAAGAGGAAAAAAGGGAAAAAGGAAAACCCCAAATTTTTTGCCTCTGAAAGCTTCAGTCTATATATCAACAGTGATATAAAAGGGGGGGCCCCCTATTCCAGGAGGGGGTTAAACAGATAAAAGGGCCCGCCACAAATTTGGCACTCATCATGAAAAAGGTTAAAAGCAACTTTTTAAACCAGGAAATTTTTTTTTTTACGGGATAAAAATCGGAACGAAACAACCAAACCCAAACTAAGTTTTTTTTTCCCAAAATTTCTAACATTTTAAAGGCCAAAACTAAGGCCAAAAAAAACCTTTTGGGCCCCCAAACTGACAAAAGTAGACCTGGACACATTTAGTTTATTCTTTCAAAACTTTTCTTGATATACCCACTAAATTTAGGGTAAAAATACAGTATGAACAGACCTTTATTCTTTATTATTTATTCTAAAATACATATACGAAACAATATAATGAAAACCAAACATGTTTTTTTCAAAAAAGACCCATAAATAATTTATTAAAAATGAATTTATAGAAAATAAAAATTCCTCCCCGTAAGGTTTTTGATATTTTTTTTTAACATAATAACACACAAAACATATTGAAAAAGAATTCTTTTTTTAAATGTTAATCCTGTCAGATAGCACTTGGGATTGGAAAGGAATTGCTTTACTTTTCTTTCCATTTTAATGAAAATTATTTTAAAATCATTTTTTATTGTTTTTTGGGTTTTCCTTCACATTAAAAGGGAGTTTTTTATTCAAGTCTTGGGGCGCTGGTGGCTATAGTTTAATAGAAAATTTCCCCCTTTTTTTCTCTAAACCCTTTTTGGGGAAAAAATTGGGTTTTGTAAGGGGTAAGATTCCCCCGGTTGCTGTTCCCAGAAAAAGACCCCCAAATTTGGGAAAAGTAGCAATGAAGCAAGTAAAAACCCTAATAAAATCAACCAATGGTCATTCCCCCAGAAAAATTTGTCGAACGCCCCCAAACCAGGGGACCCAAAATAGGGATACTCAGGAGTGTCACCTAGGGACAGAGAGAAGAAGTTGAACACCAGCACCAATAGATACGAAGCAGACTATCCAAATGACAAGGCAAGAATGTAATCTGAAACAAGTCAGAGGTCAGGATCAGGGAAAAAAGTTGGGAGTCAAAAGCAACATGAAAAGGGGAAAAGGGAGCCAAGGGAAGGTTAAAGAACATCAATAATGAGGCAAAAGGATGATAAGGGTTTTTATGGGCCCGAGGGGACCTGTTTTGCCGAGACCTTAGGGAAAGTTGGGGCCAAACCCAGGGCCCACAGGTGAAAGATAGACCCCAAAAGAAGAGGAGGTTTTTTGGGGCCCTTTCCTTTTAATAAAAGGGTTCAGCTATTGGAAAAAAGGGGCAAAAGAAGTAAAACAATTAAAATGTGGAAGGGTTTTTGCCTTTTTCATGCAAGTTTTTTAACACCATTTTTGGTAGTTCATGTCAAAGTTTTGGGAGCACAAAAGGGAAAAAAGGAGGGTTTCAGGCTAGCCCTTTTTTCCCATATGGGTTTTGAAAATATCCACGAAAAACCCCGCCCCTGAGTAGATTTTTAATACAAAAAGGAGCTCTTTTTTTACTCCCAAAAGGGAGTATTGTTTGAGGTTTTAAAACCAAACCTTTAAAAACCAAAAAACGTGGGTTTGTTTTTTTCAGGTCCCCCTTTTTTATGGGGATTAAAAAGGACAGGGGGAAAAAACTAGAGAAGCCAGGGGCCCCAAAAAAAACTTTTGGATGCCCCCCCCCCCCCCAACCCCCCCCCTGACCACGACCAAAGTTCCGGACGTGCCTGTTAGTTTTTGTAGATTAAAACAAGGGGCCCCAAATAAAACTCAAACCCCTAAAACTCTAGAAAACAAAACCCACCCTTTTCAAAAAAAAGCCATTTCCAAAAAACGCTATTACATAAGGACCTGATTATAACCCCTTAAAAACGGAAACCCCAAAAATTAACCAAACCCCATAGGAATGGAAAAATACCCCAAAACAATTTTCTGTTTATCAAAATAAAACCAAAAACTGTCTAATAATAATAATTTAAATTTAATTTTTAGTGACCCCTATAGTGGGTTTTTAACCAGTGTAAACAAAAAAAGGGTTGCAGAATGTAATTTTTCCCCCCAACCCGTGACCCTTTTTGGTAACACCAGTGTAAAACAGGGGTCTGCAGACTGTAAAAAAACCCCCATTTCGTGGAAACCTTTTTATGGTTGGGGAAAAAAATGTTAAAAACCGGTCTGCAGGGCTGTAAATTACCCCTTTATACAGGGCAAAATGGGAAGGAAACACCAGGTACACAGGCTTCCCCGGGGCTGTTTTATTTAATTTTACATACCTTGGGCCTTTTAGTGGGTAGAAAAAAAGTGTACACAGCCCCCGTGCAACATTTTAAGTTTATTCCCTTTCAGTTTCATCTTTTAAAAACACAGGTTTTTACTTTCTCCTTTACCATATTGACTTTTCTCTTTTTTTCTGCAACCGCCAACCTTCTATACATCTCCCCACCAAATTGTCCCCTGAGAAGACACAAAAAATCTTAGAATCCTGCTTTTCCACACCTGCCCCCTGGCTTTAAAGGGCCCAATTAGGCAGGGAGGGTTTTTTAAAAGGATATATGGGGCCCCCCAAAAAGGGAAGGTTTTGGTAGCCAATAGAGTGCCCATTAGGCAGGAGGGGTTTTGGTTTTTTATAGGGAGCCAAACCCTTTGACAGGGGTTTGGTAAAGGGCCATATAGGGAGGGTTTTTGGTAGTTTAAAAGGGGCCCCAAAATAAGTAGAAAAGGGAGGCTTGTGGGGGTATTTTCCCGGGCCCAAATCATGTGGGGGAAAAACGGCAGGCTTTTGGGGGGGAAACGGCAGGGATGTGGGGGTAAACGGAGGCCCTGTGGGGGCTGATAGGCAGGCTTTTGGGGGTGAAAAGGCAGGCTTTTGGGGGCTGGGGGTATAGGCCGGCATATTGGGGGCGTTTTAGGCAGGCCTTTTGGGGGGGGTTAAAAGGGAGGCATTTGGGGGATAAATTTTGGGGCTTTTATAGGCAAAGGGTTTAGGGGGTGGGTTTTGGCAAAGGAGGGATATAGGGGGTGTATAACGGAGGCAGGCCGGGGGTTTTTAAAAGGCAGGAAATGGGGGGTATAGGGAGGCATATGGGGGGATTGGCAGGCATATGGGGGGGTATAGGGAGGCAAATTAGGGGGGGGGTTTGGATTTTTGGGGGGGGTAATAGGGGAGATTAAAGGGGGGTTTTGGGGAGGCATAAAGGGGGGGGATAGGGGCATATGGGGGGGGAAAAGGGAGGGGATTTGGGGGGGAAAGGCAGGAAATGGGGGGTTTTTAGGCAGGGTTTTTGGGGGTATAGGCAGGCTTTTGGGGGTCGAAAATTTTAGGCAGGGGTTATGGGGTTATAGGCAGGCCCTATGGGGGGGTTTTTAAAGGGAGCAAAATGGGGGGGGATAGGGGGCATATGGGGGGGTTTTTGGCAGGGATTGGGGGGTTTGGCAGGCATATGGGGTAGGTAAAATAAAAATCACTTACTCCCTCTCGGGTTTTCCCCCGCCCCCCGAAGCCCCCGCTCGGCCCCCCTGTCTGCCCGCTTTACCCTTTCACCTTGCGCGGGCGGCGCGGTTTATGGGGACGTCACCGCGGGGGCGCCCCACGGGGGGCCACAGAGGGCCGGCAGGGGAAGTAGCCCGAGCGGGGGCAAACGGGCTCCCCCACTGGCCCGCCCCCAGCCACGCCTGCCCTTTTGAACCCTCGGGCCCCGGGGGGGGGCCTTCAGAGGGAGTATTTTGGCCCCCGGGCCCCCCCAGCCCCCCCGCCCGCCGGGGAAAAAAACCTTTAAAGTTCACTGCCGGGGGGCCCCCGGAGGGCCCTTCCGGGGGCGGACGCGGTTAAACAGCTGCCCCGGGGCCCCCCCAAGGCAAAGGGGGCCCCCTAGCAAATGCCCACCCCCGCTACCCCTTGTATTACGCCCCTTTAAATGGATTAGAATTTAGTGTTTCTTTTCATTTTATTTTTGAGGTGCACAAAGGGGTCAAATGTTTTTTAAAAAGCTGTTTTGGGGTTTTGGGACCGAATTTCACTGTGTGGCTAGCACTGCTATGGACATTTCTATGATGCTGTATCATTTTTATGTTACGAATTTTGGGCCCCCCGGTTTTTCAAAATTTTTAAAAAACCCGTTTTTGCATTTTGGGAGAACATTTTAAAAAAAGGGCCTAAAAAAAGTTTTCAATGAAAAGTTTTGCACACCCTTCCCGGGAAAACTTACTGTTTTCTTATTTGATTTGGGGGGTTTTTTTTCAGTGGGCAATCCCCCGTTTGACCCTTGGGGAGAAAAAAAAAAATACTTCCTTTTTTTTTGCCCCTTATCTTTTTTAGTTTATTTGGGGCGCAAAAAGCTCAGGGTAAATTTTCCCGTTATCTAAAAAGTTTTCAAATCCCCAAAACGGGGGAAATTTTTACATGTCAGCTGGTTTTGGCATTTACTGTTTAAAACCCGCTTACACGGGGGGAAAACCAATTTTTTAAAAGCAATGAAAGCCAACCCCCCCGTTTAGCCCAAATAAAATAAAAAAAGGTTTTTAATAAAAATAAAGTGAGCACTTTAATGATTTACAGACGGCAAGACTGATGATTACAAGGGCATGGATGGAGATGGAATGGTAAATTAAAACCAGAACAAGGAACCCAAACAATTTCCTGAACCAACAATTAAAAAATTTCCCTTAAAAAATGTCCCGAAAAAACCGTACCCCGCCTGACTGTAACCTTTAAAACCCCACCCGAGCCTATTTCAAATCTGAGGAGATCCCTAACAATGTCCCTCAGCTATGCTTACCAAAAACAGCACAGACCTACTAAAGAGAACTCAGGAATAGAACACACTGAAAAAGTGATACACAGCAGAACAAATCAACCAGAAAATTAAGGACAAACAGGGCTTTAGTAAAAACCCAAAAAAGGGGTCAAAAGGGGCTAAAAAATTTTTTAAAATACTGAAAAAAGAATTAAAAGCCGATCAACCCGGGAAACAACTCTCAGCTTTAACCGTATAAAATGCACCCAAACCCCCAACCCGAAATCAATTTTTTTTAGGAAAGGCTAGCAATTAAAAATTTCTACAATTTAAAATTTATAGTCCCGTCTTGAGAGTTTTTTGGGCCCGGGTTTTTAGGGCAGTTGTAAAGCAAATAGCAAGAAAAGGGAAAGGCCCAAAATGGCAGGAGGAAATTTCCCCCATTCTAACTGAACATCAAAACACCAGAAATATCTGAGAAATTCTTTTGGAGGTACAAATTTTCCAATGTAGCCCCCAAAAACCCGAAAAGGGTAAAAATCCTTTATTTTTAAAATCAGGGGAAAAAAATTTTAGATTTTAAATTAACTTTAAAATATTTTGTT